>JAJOOO010017895.1:0-21344 GCA_029582685.1 Solanum piurae
CAGTTCTTCCAATTAACTCTCTAAATTGGAAGAACTGCAAACTCCGAATGGCTACCTCCTAAGACATCATCCAACAAAAAGACCCTTTCACCTAGAGGAGCAACAAAAAGTCAGTACTGTATTGAAGAAAAAAAGGGAAAAGAAAAGAGATACGTTACCTAGCTCAAGTGATTCATCTTGTGTGAGAGTTAATCAAATTTTTATTTGATCATAAATTTCTATATGATTTTTAAAAATATTTTAAGTTGTTTATTATTGTAATTTGTAATATTTTTTACATAATTACTAAATATATAATTTATTGGAAATTTCTTATAATAAGTTAATACCCAATGACAAAAGATGCCCTTAAATAATATTTGAATTCCACGAAGCATACATAATGAAGACATGTGTGTTTGTATACTCTTCTATTATATATATATATATATATATATATATATAGAGAGAGAGAGAGAGAGAGAGAGAGAGAGAGAGAGAGAGAGCCCTTTTGGATGGTTCAAAAAGTTGTTTTTAACTCTTTTAACATTTTTTTGAGTGTTTGTGAAAGGGAAAATTTTAAAAATAATAATATTTTAGTATTTAATAGGACCCCTTAGCTAAACTTTCAATATTTATTAAAAATAGCTATTTTTAGTTTGTTATATGGCTGATTTATGTATATTTTTAATTTTGTTTAATTTGGTAGAATACAATTAGGTATATGTTGTACTATTCGAAGCATAACCAAGAAAAATACAAGTAGTAACTTTCTTACCCAACTTTGTAATCTTGGGATCCATTAGACTCATAAAAACTAGACAACCCCAAACTCTTAGATATCCCAAACTTGACTTGTGACCTTTTCACAATTCGAAAGGTGTCAATTTAGACTTTTTATGAGTCACGCGATTCAACATATACAAGCAGTCAAAATAACTCCACCCCATAAATTTAAAGGGGCATGTGACTCAATAGCATGACATTAGTCAATTTGACCAAAGTTCTATTTTTTTTCTTTCTACTACACCATTAGATTAAGGAGAATAAGCAAGAGTAGTTTCATGAATTATTCTCAATGATCTAACAAAAGAATTAAACTCTTTTAATTCATATTCACGAAATCTATCTCTTCTAATTCTTTTAATTTTTCTTCCAAATCGATTTTCAATTTCATGGAGATAAGTTTTAAAATTTTCAAAAGCATCACTTTTATTTTTCATCAAGTAAACATACGTAAACTTCGAAAAATCATCAATGAAAGTGATAAAATATCTATTACCTCCACAAGTCAAAATTTCTCCAAGTTCACAAATATCAGTATGAACTAATTCTAACAAATTAATTTTTCTTTCAACTTGGAAATGAGGCTTTTTAGTGATTTTGGCTTTACTACAAGCCTCACACTTATTAAAATTCTTTTTAGTCACTAGGATTAATCCTAAGCTACTCATGATTCCAACATAACAATCATTAATATGACACAAACGAGTATGCCAAATATTAGTAGAAGAAAACATATAAATAGAAGTAGAAACTTTATTCATTTCAATATTCAGTTTGAACATATCATCACAAGCATACCCTTTTCCCACAAAAATATATTTTTTCACAATTACATATTGATCAGATTCAATAATCTGTTTAAAACCTGTTTTATTAAAATACTAGACATCAAATTTTTTCTCATGTAAGGAGTATAAAGTACATCTTTCAAAGTTAATACCCTTCCAAAAATAAAACACAATTCGACTTCTTCCGTTTCAAGTACTTGAGTAGTGTATGAATCACCATGCTTGATGATTTTGGGCTCGTCAAAATGAGTATATTTTTTAAACCAGTCTTTGTCATAACAGACATGACAATTTGCATCAGAATCAGCCCATCATCTATCAACACTCTCAACCATGTTTATGTCTGTAACAACTGCCATAAAAGGTACTTCGATAACATTTACCTGAGGTGTAGGACCACATTTTTGAAATCTGTAAAATTGAGAATTATTCCCACTCTTGCCACAAGCAAAACATGGTCCTTTATCTTGAACTTGTTGATTTTGTGCTTAGTTAGTTTCACCATTATTTTTCTTGGGAAGTCTACCATTAGTTTTCTTGAATTTTTTCTTCTTAGGTTTCATAGAAGTATTTTTGTGAGATGAGTAGCATTATTTGAAGTAATAAAATTTACCTTCGTTGTGATGTTTGCTCTCTTCTGATTGTAAAAGTTCATCTTGGCCCCTTGCCTCTTCTTCCACGCAGATTTTCATTATCAACGTTTCAAGAGAGGTATTATTTTGTTTGTGACGCATAGTTTTTTGAAATTCCATCCAAGATGGTGGAAGTTTATCTACTATGCCACAAACAATAAGGTTATCTCCAATTTTGACCTCATCAGACCTAAGCTCTCCAACAATCATTATAAAGTCTTGAGTTTGGTCTACCACTAATTTGTTGTCCACCATTTGGAAACGAAAAAATCTACTAGCCTCATATTTTTTTGCTCCAACCTCTTCGGTAGCATACTTACTCTGCTATGCTTTCCAAATTTTCTTTGCACTAGAGTAAATTCTATCATAATAATCATAAAAATTATCAGATAGACAACAAAGAATATAATACCGACACTTATAGGAATCACCATCTACTTTTTCACTTTCTCTAGATGAGAAATAGTTTCATCATCATTCATAGAGGGGATGGAAACTTTATTAGGATTCTTCTTAGTTATCACATAAGAGACATTGAGAAGACTTAAGTAGTAAAGTACTTTACCTTTCCATCTCTTGAAATGATTACCATTGAACCAAAATGACTTGTTAAGATCTCCCATCTTAACATTCGCAGATTTTTCAATTGTCGCCATACTGAATCTCCTTAAAATTGTTAGTGAAAAATTACAAGATTATAATTAAAAATAAAATGAAGAAATAAAAATCTCTTTTGGCTGAGACGCGGGTATCTCACTCTCTTTAAGGAGATTCAAGCTCACTGCAACAAATATTTTTCACCGGTCTAGTAGTAGTCTTCTTAACTTGTCTCCTCTAGGATACAACAATCTAATCACAAGTATAACTCAACAAACTCTAGACAAGAGTTGAGTCTAAAGCTCCACAAAAAGAACACCTCCCTTCAACTAATAAGAACTCTCTTTTTGACAAACTTTTATGCACTCTCTATTTTTCAATTGTAGCCATACTGAATCTCCAGATCCTCAGTAATGCTTGAACTAGTGAAGCTCGAAGGATTCATCCTTAGAAACTCTCGGATTCTAGACGTATCAGCTACATCCTGTCAAACATCTATTTGTCCCACTTGGTTGGTCACAACTTGTCTCAGCATTCGGATGGCTTCCCGAAATTCAGTATTGGTGACCTCTCCTTAGGGTTGCACTTCTGGTGCATTAGGTACCCCTTGATCCTCAACGTTCGTCCTAGCGAGACAACCTCAGAAAACTCCTTGTGGAGACATGATCTGAAAGACACACATAAGCACGAGTTAGAGAGAAAATTCATAGAGATGAACTCTATCGCACGAAATGAATGTAAAAGAAGTGAGATAGTTCCTAAATGTCGCAGCCTCCTAATTACAGATGTGGCGCGCTTCACACCGATAACTAGGACTCTACGGACATGGCTTCATAGACTCCCTATGACTCTTGAACTCTGTGCTCTAATATCAAGTTTGTCAAGCCCCGAGGCCTACACCCTGGGCGAGACTGGCACTCGAGAACCATTGCTGGCCCCAAACGAACCCTTGGCCTGACTTAAAACTTAGCGAAAGACTTAAATAACTTGAAATAGTTTCAAAAGTTAACTCATGCAATAAACTTAGAATGTCTTAAAAGAAACATTCAACTAGCCAAAATGACAACTCAAGTCTCAACATCAAACATGAAATATCAAACTAAAGAAGTCATATCTATGAAGCCTCTAGATACTAAGAGGAATGTCGGGACAAGACCCCCGATCATCTTAACAACTGAAATAACCAAAATCAATAAAGCAAAACATAACCAAAGGGATCCTCTGGAAACAAGGAGGCTCACCAACTGACTTTAAGTGCTCGACTGGATCAACGAGGCACTGGATGCTGATCATGGTTACTTGTATCTGCATCATAAAACGATGTAGGCCAAATGGCATCTATATTGAATGTATGAGCATGCGAGAGGAAAACTAAACACGACATAAGCTTGAAATGATTTCTGAAAGAACACTAACCTCAACTTACTCATCTCTTGAATACTCAAATCAAATGCAGAATTAAACCATAGTAAAGGTACAGTTAATATAAAACATTTAAACAATAAATATCAACTCAAATTAATTATATAATAAAGTAATATAATTTTGTGGGAGTTTCTCTAACTGACAACCATCACTATGAGCTAATGTGATGATACAACGTCTCGCCCACGCTGCCAGAACTGTCCTATAACTTGCCGGGGTATAGAACGCCTCAACTAAGTGGATCCACTAGTATATGCTAAAAAGAACTAATGAATCATCTAAAAAGTATGACCCTTTCTACCCACGATGGCTACATGATTTATTAAGACTTGAGTTATTATGAACTCGTCCCCATATCGGTGCTCAATACTACTCCCAAAATACTCAGCTCATGTGTTTAAAAACAAAAACTCTTTCTATGGTTTGAGATAATTACTCAAAAACTAGCTCAAAGTCTCTCTTGGAAATCGGTGTTTCCTCTGTTATTTAAATGTGAAAACATATACTCTTTGGAAATACCTAGTTCCCATATGCTCTTTTTGAAGAAATGAACTTCATTTGTTACTCTTACTCAACTCAAAACTCAAG
Source organism: Solanum piurae (assembly GCA_029582685.1). NCBI lineage: Eukaryota > Viridiplantae > Streptophyta > Magnoliopsida > Solanales > Solanaceae > Solanum > Solanum piurae. The sequence continues at coordinate 4,796 of JAJOOO010017895.1, forward strand.
TCTTAAAACATGTTTAAAGCATTTACAAAGGACTTTTGAAGGACTCTAAGAATTCTCTAGACTTGGCTTTTAACTTTCCTTGAATTTGAATTTATGGATTCAAGGATACTGGGGGAGCAAGTCTGCGACGCGGACCTGCGTGCCAAATTCTGCTCGACTTTCTCCTTCTTCATTTTCTAACCCCAATTCGCCTAAATTCGATTATTTTTCTCAATTTCTCTTTAGTTTCAGATACCCAGTACATGAACACAAGAATCTAATCAAACACAACTCTAAAATCGACACGATTCCATCAAGAACTCAACAATCCCATCAAATCTCAAGAACTAAAGCCAATTTCAAAATCATAATTCAAGAAACATCATACTTTCAAATTTCTAGAACGAATTTCGCTGAAACAAACATGATTGACACGTGGGTGAACGAACCCAACACTATGAAGTCTCACATACCTCTTTAGGGATCAACCCTTGTCGAAACGACTTCGATTCCGCAAGAAATATCCAAGAACGCCTTGACTTTTCTCCTCTTTTCTCTTTTCTCAAATCCCTAGCGTATTTCTTAATTGCGTAACTGAACTAACTTAGTTTAGACCCCAAATAACTTACTAAAAATGAAATAATTTAATTGGGTAATGAAAAGACCATAATACCCTTCTCAAATCCGGTTTTGACTTTCCTTATCTAGACATCCCAACTTCAAATGGGCATATCTCCCTTATACGAATTCAAAATTGAGCAAACTTGGTGGAGTTGGAAAGATAATTCAAACATCTTTCCTACGGTATCTTGTAGCACACCTAGATCATCCTGATCTAGGATTTATGGTTGTTTGAAGTTGACCCAAAACTCATTCTTAGATTAACTTTGTCAAACCTTCCAAATTTGATTATTTCCAAAAAATGATTTCTTTCTAATTCTAATTCTTTCAAATAGCGACAATATGTTACAAGGTATAATGGAGAAATAAAAAATGAATTGATAAGAATAAAGGTCAAATGCACCAACGGCTAAAACGGTTGCAAGAAAGGACTTGAATATAGTCAGGGACGGCTCTTGCCTATAAAATTTAAGGCATTGGCCTTAGGCCCCAATTTTTGGGGGCCCCAAATTTTTACAAATAATTTTTTTTGTATCTTAACCCTATTGAAATAGAAGAAATCAAGAAAACATTGTTTTAGATTCTTACATTTTCTTCGCTAGCACTCACATTATTTATCCTTTTAACTCCTTTTGCACTCTATTTCTTCAAATCTTCGATAGTTAGAGTAATACACTCTCAAAAATATGAATCAATAGTCGAAAAGTGTTGAACAAAGTGCATTACAATTTTTTTTTATTTCTTTGTTAATTTTCATATTAAAGTAGGTATATCAAGTTATCAACTTTTTGAATCAGATTCTATGATTCTAACTCTTATCTTTAAAGTTTATCAACTTATTACTTATAGAATTATGTTAATAATTCATATAATAATTGTCTCAATAAAAGGATATTTTTCAAATTGAATTGATAAAATCTTACTTAAAAATAATAATTTTAAAAAGTATTTGAAAAAATCATTTATATAAAAGATATCAAGTAGTAATTTACATCTGGAAATGTATAAAAATAAATAAATACAGATAAAGTTTATTAGATTTTAGGCCTCTAATAAAAATTTTGCTTTAGGCCTCGAATTATGTTGAGCCGCCCCTGAATATAGTACTAACTCCAACAAACGGAGTAATGCAACTGTTAACTCCAATATGGAGTAACACACCAATTAAAAGACCACTAACAGACGGTCAAAGAAACTGCCTATTCCTTCCAACGTTATACAACATATTCACAAAGGCATAATAAGTCTAGGAAATTATGAAGACAATTTAATAATAAATTAATATTAAAATGTTCAAAAGACCAAAACTCTCTTTTGTACTAAAGTTCATATTAAAGAGAAATAAAATATGAACCCAAATTGTGTCTCTTTTTCTTACTAAAGTTCATAGCAAAGTTTTGATTAGCTATCTAATGAATGAAAGGAAAAAAATACATTCAACATTCATACAAAAATGACAGTCAAGTGTCTCTGTACATGTTGGATGTCACTGCCGATTGCACTAGGCCAATATTGAGTAAAATATCATCTTGAGGTCTATAGTACCCCCGTCACCACATCTTACAATCGATGATGATGATTCGATTTAAGATGCAAGCTTGGGTGATCATTAATATGGATGCTCATCCCAAAGAAATCGAAAGATCCCAAATTGTTTCGAGAAAAGCAACGGAAGTGTGGGTCAGGATCATAAAGTCAGTCAAGTCATGGAATTGACAGAAGTTCCCCCGTTTGACTTATGGCATCATCGACTTGCTTTTCAATCAAAGCGATTTCATAACCATAAAGAAAGACCTCTCTTTCGGAATCACCACAGCTTCTCCGATGAAACTAAATTTCAAATAGAACAAACATTTAACAGCAGTAATTAGTAGAAAATATTGCCAGACCAAGCGTCGAAGAGGAATTCTTTTGATTATGCTACGTTGATGAATTTTAGTAAATGGTTCAAGGTGAAATATATATCCCCTGATTGTGTTTGGATGCTGCGGGCAGGGAAGTATAAATTCTCGATCATAATTTCATCTATAAATATGTTGGCAATCACACCTGTGGTGTCGAACATGCCACACACAACCATAAAGAAATCTCAATGAAAGTCATTACGTCGCATTATGTGAAATTTGTATCGAAACGGAAAGGGTCCATACACTAAAGAAATTCAAAGAATTCTTTTTCAAAGAATTTCATTATAGTTTGAGCATCTACGAGTACTATTCACCTATGCATAAAGTCGACGTCTACCTTAATGCGTACTCAAAATTAATTAATGTTATCATTGTTGAGTCCGAATAGTGTGACACATGAATTATTAGATGTAATATTCCTTCACCTTTGTCGATACCAAGCTCGAAAGAAAGAAAATAAAATGTGTTAAGGATGTCGGTGAGACTTTCAAGACCAAGAGAAGGAATAACTCTTTACTATGTAATAGTTCCGGACACAAGAGAATCATATGTAATAACAATAAATCCTAGATAGACTTGTCCCACTTTGTTTTTGTAACTCAAGGTAATGTATGTAATTTGAGACTCTGCAGTTTGGTATAATTAGTGGCATGTCAGTTTTTCCGACTTTAATCCCTTTCTATAATTATAGACTAAAATATAACATATATTATGCATACTGTCTATTCGATTTATGTATTACTTACTGCATAATATATTGAAAGTTTCTATATGATTCGATGAATTTATACTTAACAAATTAAATGGTCTACAGAGTCTACGTTTGACTGAGACCATTATTATTAAAAAAGAAAATTATTAATTAATTAAAAATAAATTGTTGAAATTTACACAACTAAATGAGCTTAAACAAGTCATAAGATCATATACGAGTTCACATACATTGGAGACAATGATTAGAGGTGTGTAAGGATGAGTAGTGGTTATACAATCAACATTCTTACAGTAATGTTGATCAAACACAAGTATGTTATGACTTATGAGGATTTCATTTGTTCAACCACAATTCATTCTCATACATCTTTGATTACTATGCCCAATTTATGCGGACTCTTATATGATCATATGACTTGTTTAAACTCATTTAGTTGTGTAAAATTTAATAATTTATTTTTTTATTATTTAACCATTCTCTTTTAAAAAAAATTCTGGTTATAGTCTATACATGTGTATCATAATCTAGTAAGTTTATTATGGATGAAGGTCTTAGTATAGGTTAGACTATGCTTAGTTTGGTACTCGACTAATATCATCAATTTTATCCTAAGACCTTCATCCATAATAAACTTACTAGGTTAGGATACATATATATACACCATAACTAGTATAATTTTGAAAAGAGAATAATTAATTAATAAAAAGATAAATTATTAAAGTTTATACAATTAAATGAGTTTAAACAAGTCATATAAACATATAAGAGTGCACATAAATTGAAGATAACGATCAAACTTGTATGAGGATGAGTTGTGGTTGAACAAATGAAATCCTCACAAAACATACTTGTGCTTTAGTAAATATTATTTTGAGGATGTTAATTATATAACCACTATCCATCCTCATACATCTCTGACCGTCGTTCCCAATTTACTATGGACTCTTATATGATCATATGGTTTGTTTAAGCTCATTTAGCTGTGTAAAATTTTAATAATCTATTTTTTTATTAATTAATTATTTTCTTTTTTGGAAATATGCTAGTAAGAGCTATAGACTCATACAATATATTATTGATAAAGCGTGTAGTTTAGATATACAGTGAATTCAGTTGATGGTCCTCAATATAATATAATTTATATAGTTATTTACTTTTTTGTTATATACTAATATTTTGTTTATCATTGCACCAACCAACATATACCTTTAAAGCAAAAAAAAAAAAAACCAACATATACCTTACAAATGATGGAATGGCAATCTATACGTTCCATCATCTACCGGCAAGATGAGATACAATTGATTATATTTATGATGTACAATACTAACAAAATTTAAATATCCACTTTTACAACATTAGTAAAGTACAACTCAAATTACACCCAATCGTAATATTTGACTTTTTTAATATAAAAAAGAAGGCAATCTTTGTTTAAACTCCCTTGTTATAAAATAAAGTATTAGAAATTAAATAACAAAGAAATGGAGAGAAAGAGCAGTAATGTTTTTCTTCCAATATTTCAATGCATGTGTGTCTACATATAAGATGAGTATATATAGAAAGTAGGAGTATATTTGTTATCCTTTAAAGTCATAAAGGAGATGTCCAAAGTCATGAAGGAAATCGCCAAGGTCATGAAGAATCTCCAAAGTCATGAAGTGTGGATTTGCTACATGGCATCCACATTTCATTATTTACAACACCCCCCTTGGATGCCCATGTACAAAAAAATCTAGAAGAAGAAAAGAGAATGTACATAGTTATTCTTAATACGCATTGTTTGTTGGCTCGTTAAAAACCTTATCAAGAAAAAATCCAGTGGGACACAAATCTTGATTAAGGAAAAAAGAGTGCAGTGCGTATTTACTCCCCCTAATGAAAACATCATTTAATATATCGAAAATGACACATTTCAATTTTGTATATCAATTTCTCAAAGGTTGAAGTTGGCAATGTCTTAGTAAGCATATCTGCTGAATTATCGCTTGAATGAACTTGTTGAACATCTTTATCACCTTTATTTTGAAGAGCATGAGTGAAAAAGAATTTTGGTGAAATATGTTTTGTTCTATCTCCTTTAATGTATCCTCCCTTTAGTTGAACTATACATGCATCATTGTCTTCACACAATATTATTGGAATATATCTTTTCAAAGAAAGGCCACATGTTTCTTGAATGTGTTGAGTTATTGATCTCAACCAAATGTATTCTCGACTTGCTTCATGAATGGCTATTAACTTTGCATGATTTGAAGAAGTGGCAACCATAGTTTGTTTTGTTGAACGCTATGATATAGTTGTACCGCCACATGTAAATAAATAGCTTGCATGCGAACAACCTTTATGGGGATTAGATAAATAGCATGCATCTGCATAACCAATCAATTGTGACTTGAATTCATTTGAAATAAACAATCTCATATCAATGGTCCCTCAGAGGTACCTGAATATATGCTTAATTCCATTCCAGTGTCTTCGTGTTGGAGAAGAACTGAACCTTGCTAAGAAGCTTACCGAGAAATTTATATTTGATCTAAAATTATTAGCAAAATACATTAATGCACCAATTGCACCAAGATATGGTATTTCAGCACCAATAAGTTCTCCTTCATTTTCATGAGGTCGAATGGATCTTTATTAATATAAATAGATCTCGCAACCATCAGACTACTCAATCGATGTGTTTTATCCATGTAAAATCTCTTCAATATATTCTCAGTATAAGTTGATTGGTGAACAAATATCCCATTTTCAAAATGCTCAATTTGTAGTCCAAGACAAAATTTTGTCTTTCCGAGGTCTTTCATTTCAAATTCATTTTTCAGACATTTTACTGCCTTTGAAAACTCATCAGGAGTCCAAATGATATTCAAATCATCAACATACACAACTATTATGACAAATTCAGACCCAGACCTTCTCATGAAGACACAAGGACAAATTGGATCATTTTTAAATCCTACTTTCAGCAAATATTCGCTAAGGTAATTATACCACATTCACCTTAACTGTTTCAACCCGTATAAGGATTTTAGAAGCTTTATTGAACAAGTTTCTCGAGAATCTTTGTGTACTTCAAGAACTTTAAACCCTTCAAGAATTTTCATAAAAATATCGTGGTACAATGAGCCATATAAATAAGCTGTGACCAGTGACCACCTCCATTAGGTGCATTTCAAGATTTTCATGAACAACCAAGTTCGTTAGATACCTGAGGACAATTGAATCAACCACATGAGAATATGTTTCTACATAGTCAATGCAAGGCCTTTGCGAAAATCCTTGGGCTACAAGTCGTGCTTTATACCTTACGACTTCACCCTTTTTATTTCGTTTTCGCACAAAAACCCATTTGTATCCCACTAGCTTGATGATGAGTCCACAATTTTGACTCATTTAGGGCTTTATTTTAATAGAATTAGTGCCCTCAAATTCATATTTTGTCTCAAGAACTGATGTAAATCCTTAAGTTTCAGGTATTTGGAGTTTGAGGCAAAACATGGACACTACTTGGCAAAAAGGAACAAAACGGCTGAAAAGGCGAAGAAGAAGGCCTAAGGATCGCCTAATTCATTCAGCGAGTCACCGAATGACCTTAACCTCGCCCAAAGCTCCAGTGTGCTAAGCCCTAAAGGAAAATGTCAAGTCGGCGATGAAAAGGAGCAGTCGGCGTGTCGCTAAACAGTTCTGTGAAGCAGTATTAAATCGCCCAATGATCCAGATTGCGAAGATGCTGAAGGCAAGAGCTGAAAGGCGATGAAGCAGACCAAAGAGCGGATCACCGAGTGCATCTGCGATACCGACTAACTGCGCCGAGTGATCCTTCACAACACATTTTTGACAACTATAAATACTAGTTTGAATTTTTATCTTAGTGTGAAATTTCGGATACAACATTTTATTTTTCTAAGTTTTCAAGTAGAGAATATTTTGCTTAGCTTTTGGAGATTTGAAGACTTCCAATTCCAAGAAATTAGAAGTGGGTGTTGAAGATTCTTCATCTTAGACTCGATTGAAGTGAATATAAATCATACCGAGTTGATGTTACTTCGATTTGGTATCATTTTCTTCATTTTCTCTATATCTAGCTAAAACCCCAATTCTTGGGGTGTGATTTTGTGAAGGCATAATACATAAATATTCCCTTTAAATTGGCCTCATTTTACATTTATGCCCTCTAACTTTGGGTGTGCACAAGTTGACACTTAAACTTGTATAAAATTGAACAAATAGACACAAACGTACTACATGGCATCCTACATGGAAATTTGTGTCCTACATAGTGTCTTACGTGTATTGTGACACGTAGGATGCGTGTGTCTATTTCTTCAACTTTAGACAAGTTTAAGTGTCTATTTGTGCACACTTAAAATTGGAGGGCATAAATGTAAAATGAGGCTAAGTTAAAGGGTATATTTATGTATTATGCCTTTTGTGAATATGGGTTAAATTTGCTGTTGGATATTGCTTTAATAGTTGTGTTTTAACTTAATGGGATTGTAGTTGTAAATACAATTTCATCTTAGTGTTTTTGGCTTGCTTGAGAGAGAGAGAGGTTTTAAAACTAAGACTACTAAATCGATAGCCGGTGGTTATTGGGTCGTCATGGGTTCAACTCGAGAGAGTGAATCCTAGGCCTTTTCCCATACATTCAACTCGAGAGAGTGAATGGGCTAAGGCGGAGGCTATGCTTAAAAGCGGCAACTCAATGTTCGAGAGAAACCGAGTTGTAACTAAAGTCTAGCCTAGTTACAAATGTTCAACAATTGATTATCAATAGCATTTACCCGATTGTATTGTTTATCCTATATTCCTATAACATCCCAAGAATCTTGTCTCTTATATTTGCATATTTGTATTTTCGCTGTTTTAGTTGTTAATCGACTACAAACCCCCCATTGATAATTGACATTTGTGTCAACCCCTTAATTTATTATGTTTTTACTTGATAATATTTTTAGTTATGGTTAACTCTAGCATATTCACGCTTAACTCTTAATTCTCAGAAACCGCTCCATTGGGACTCGACCCCAACCCATTCGATTGGGTTATATTACTATTGTACGATTGTAGACACTTGAATCAGAAGTTGTGTCTTGATTACGCAAACATCAAAAATGGCGCCGCTGCCGGGGAGTGGTGTTATTTGAGAGTTATTAGTAGAATCAAATTTTGCTTTTGTTAGTCGTAGTTTACTTACTTAATTTTTAGTTTTATCTTGCTTGTTTTTGTGTTGAAATAGGATAAATGAGTATAAAGGGTGAAAGTGATACCCAAATGGATCACCCCCTGTTGAGGTTGTTGAATCTTAGGGATAACCTTCTAGCATTCCAGCAATTGGAAGGCGAGGCTATCCATGATATGTGGCCAAGGTTTAAGACATCACTACAACAATGCCCAAATCATGGACTGCCAGACAAATTGCTGCTGGAATGCTTTTATAGAGGTGTTAGTCCCGAGCATAGAAGTGCAGTCAATCAACTGTTTGGAGGGTATTTGACACAACGACCCTATGGAGTAGTAGTCAAGCGTCTTGATGGCATGGTTAAAGCCAACAAGAAAATAAAGAAAGGTTAAGAAGGGGCCGACTTGTTGATTCAGCTGGACGAACTGTCCAAAAGAGTAATGCAGTTGGAAGCAAGTTCCAACAAGGGGAGCAAGTACCTTCTCCCTCGCAAGTGTAAAAAGATGAATCAACATGAGGGTGGACAAAATGGAGAGGTTCTCTCACTCATTCTACACAAAATCGAGGAACAAGATAGAGTGTTGAATGAGATAAAAGAGAATGTCAAAATGCTGAATCAAATGACGACCTCCCATTCCATGATCATTCAGCTACAAGACGCCCAAATAGGCCAAATGTTGTCTTTTCTCTACTCACAACACCAAGAGGGTTGCCTAGTGATACTAGGGCTAACCCCGATAAAGAGGTTTGAATGGTGACTTGTACCATGCCACGACGTTAACTAAGGTGTTGTTTGGGAGGCAACCCAAAACCCTTTAATGCTTTAATTTTGTTTTAGAAATAATGGTGTTTTTATTTTGCAGGTTGAAATGTGGATAGTGTTTGAAAAGTGCAGGTCGGCGAACATAAGTTCAGTCGGCGAATCACTGAGGAGGTCGGCGCACCGACCCAGACCACCGTTAGACTCAAGAAACTCTCACATCAGAGTCTGTAACAATCGGCGAGCACATGAGATTATTGGCGAATCACCGACTATGTCGGCAATCCGGTTGTAAACCGCCGTTTGGACCCTCACTTTGACTGAAGGTCTTATAAAACTCGGCGAGGTAAGTGACCACTCGGCGCATCGCCGAGTAGATCGGAGAGCAATACTAATGTCGCCGAATGGATGCGAGCTATACGGTTATTTATGGCCAAAGGTTTTAGATTTTCAAACTCTTCACTTTCCCTCGCTTTTAAACTTCACAAACTCACACCAAGTTAGTAGTTTAAATACTATATGGTTATTTATTGCCAAAGGCTTTAGAATTTCAAACTCTTCACTTTCCCTCGCTTTTAAACTTCACAAACTCACACCAAGTTAGTATTTTAAATACTTTTGCATTCCATAAGTATTTTGGTTGTTGATATGTGCTCGGAGTTGGATTTCATTGCCGCCTAGAATTTCAAAGTACTTTAATCGGCACAAAGGTTAGTTTTCTGAACCCCGAGTTTACTTTTAAAAATTTGGTACTCATTTGCAATGATCATATCGTATTGTCATGTGCTGGGCCTCTCTGATAGGATTAGAATGCTTAAATGCCAGTTTTAGTTTGATAATCTTACCCATATTGTTTTGATAGTCGAATGCCCGTATTTTTGTGTCTTAAATTGAGTTAAATGTTGTGGGGGTATGCTTGCATGTTGGTTAGATTTGTTGGGTGAAGTCTGAGTAGCCTGTATTTGTGCTAAATGGCGTAAATTGCACAATGATGGAGTGGGTTACACCATTCTTCAGGGAAAAAGTCATCAAATGGACAAATTTGGCAAAACTGGGAAAAGTCTGAATATCCCGGGGCAATGGGTATTATGGGTCTGGGCTTAATTGTACTAGTGCATGCTTTGATTTTGTCTTTGGAGTTGCGAGGTTGAATTTGAGAAGTTGGGTTGAAAATAGGCACGTTGAGCCGTTTGGCAAGCTGGGTCAAGCTCACCGAACCACTTGGTGGTTCCCCTAATATCCCCATCTCACCTTTAATTTCATGCTTCATTTGATGAATTATTCTGTAACTTTCGGTGAGCAGTCTGATATCACCAAAAGCACTTGGCGACTCACCGAAAAGCTTCTTGTTCACCCTTTGTCCCTAAACCCTTGCTCTTTGATAGCTTTCGGTGATTCGCCAAAAGGACCTTCTCATCACCGACTTGCTATAATTTTTGAGCCAATCTCTTCGGCGAGCCCGATCCATCCCGCCAAAGAGATTTGGCGATTCACCGACTTGATTGACGAGTATGTCTGTAGTAAATTTTTTGTGCTTTGATATGAATATTTACTAACTTTTCTCCAATGTTTTGCAGACATGGTGAGAATAAATCTAGATAGGCCACCTTAGAAAAAGGCATGGGGCATTACAATAAATGAAGGAGGAGCAAACCCTCCAAAGAGGAGAAGGCAAGAACTCCCACTGGGAGAAAAAAGGCAAAAGAAAGAAGCACTCAACTGAGAGAGTGGATGTTGCGGGATAATTTGTCTGAGCCTAAAGAAGAGCAGTCTTTAATTTTCCGAAGAGATGATATCCGGGCTAGATCTCAACCCACGTCCACCAGAGCTCTCTTAGCTGCCACCCCTCCTGCAACAAAATTAGTGCCAGCTCAGGCACCTCCTTTGACCCCTGCTCTTTCTGTTGTTCCTCCTCCCAGGCTTCTGAATAGATTGAAAGGTGATGGTTTACAAACCATTTTCGAGGAAAAGCTGCTTTCTACAGAAGGCTTGGAGGGGAAGTATTTAGATGTGAGGGAGACTCTCCAATTCCATAGGTTCGAGCAGTTCATTAGGCCTCGAGGCCTCTATATTCCCTCTTGGGTTCTTGAGTTTTACACAGCTTATGGTGATCTGGTTCCCAAGAGCAAGAAAAAGGCCAGTGAGTTCAGACCAGTTAAGGCGGTCATGGTCCGAGGCAAGGAGGTCGGGTGCAGTAGTGAGTACATTAATGATGTACTAGGTAAAGATCTACACTCTACACACCCGTATAATGGATTTCCTGTTGTGCAATCCTTGGATGATCTGAAGGGGTGGCTGACACCTTTGATTTCTGATACCAGCCTGAGGTGGATCGATGAGGGCACTCTTATTGAGAAGAGGGATTTGAATATTGCTGCCCGATTTTGGTTTGGCTTTATCAGCAACAACATTATGCCATCTTAGAATGAATCTGTACTCCGCCATTCTAAGGTGGCATGCCTAGGGTCCATAATATCCAGGAGGTGCATCGTCCTAGGACTTTTGGTTTCACATGAGATGGCTATGAGAGCCAAGCAGAGACATACTTCTCTGCCATTCTCGGTCCTGATCACTAAGTTGTGCCGGTGCGCTGACGTACCTCGGAATGTTGCGATAGATATTGAGGTTATTTCATCTTTCTCCACTGACATCCGGCGTATTGAGGCCGAGTACACACAAGAGGAGGCTGATGGGAGGAGAGCAGCTCCGACAGATGCTTCTCTGGAGGTTGATGTTGATTCGTTACCTGCAGAGGCATCTTCGCCTACTCCGACCTCCGAGCCTTCAGGTACTTCTACCCCTGCCACTTCTTCACAGGTTTTGGGCACCTCCACCTCCTCCCAGCCTATCAAAATCACTCAGGCCATGATCCTGAAGATGTGAAGCTTGGCCGAATCAGTTGATGTAAGGGTGACCCGACTTGAGAGATCCATCCCACGAATGATCGAGAGTGCCATTCTTGCTGCACTTACCCCCCTTCAGACTTCTGTCAATGATTTGGCTGCGAGAGTCACAGCTTGTGAGAGCAGACAGGGTGGGGCATCCGAGGTGACAACTTTGAAAGCTGAGGTAGCAGATTTTGAGGAAGGACATAGACTATTTGAAGTATACAGACTTCACTTCATTGATTCAGGTTGTAGATGACGTGGATTCTCCTGAGACCTCAGGGATTCCTCCGGATACTATTGGCGATGCACACCAGGATGAGCCTGCAGTTGAGGAGTCAGATGCTGAAACCGACGAGGAGCAGATTGGGGTACATGAGGAGAACATAATCAGAGATTTTCCAGATCTTAGAGGGACAATTGTGTATACATCACTGGCAGAGACCTCCATGGCTGTCTCTAGTGGATTTGTTGCTTATGAGGTGATTCCGTGCACTGATGCCCAAGGCCAGACTACCACACCGGGCACTGATGCCCAGACAGATGGAGCGACTGCATAGACAGGACCTCCCTCTTTGTCTTACTTTATTTTGACTTTTGGGTATTTTTATTTGCATTTGAGAACAAATATTTTTTTTAGTTGTGGTGGGGTGAGGCCCACCTTTGTGTGCTGATTATGACTCTTTTTTTGTTTATATATTAGGTTTTTAGTTTAAATTACTTTTTGTGGAAGGTTTGAGCTTGAGGCTCTTTGATTTTAAATTAAAAGTGATTTTTGACCCTTCCAAAAAAAATTTGCCACCCCTTTTGTTTTGAATGTAGTTGTTCTCTTACAAATTTGAGTATCAGTTTTGATTAATACCGATAACTTGAATAGTGCTCATAATCGAACAAACATGAATGTGCGGCTACAATGAGGCCAAATGAAATTGCATAGACAATATGTGAACTCTTTGCATCTCGTTGTGACTAGCCAATTATCAAATCGAGTCTCTTGTGATGATCATTGCACACTCGCGAAATTGTGGAGTCTTGTTTCACTTTGGTGTCGATTCCTTGTGTGATGAGCTTACTGTTAACCATGCATGAAAACACCTAGAATTTGCCCCGTTAGTACGGTCGACTAAGTAAGGCTATCTCTTGATATGATCTTAGGCAACTTCGAAGAGTGTGAGCCAATTTGACATATACCTCTTTTGTTGCCTACCTTGTGAGTGTGTGAAACTCTTTTGAACACCCCTTAAGCCTTACCTTTCTTTGGAAGAAACTTGATGAAAACATGACCTTTCTTAAATCCACTACCCATAATCCTCGTGATTTGTGGTTGACTGAATAGCCAACTTAGGCCAAAAGACTAAATTAGGGGTGTGGTGATAAGAGAAGGCAAGTCAAGAAGTGCAAGAAAAGTCTCCTTTAACCCATGGTTTTGAGAAAAATGAAACCCCTCCATATAAAAAAAAAAGAAGGGAAAGAAAAGAAAGAAAAGAAGAAGAATGAAAAAGTTGTGGAATAAAGTACAAAAGAAATGGGGTTTCCGAACAATCCATGGAAAGTGAATAATGGAATGACTTATAAGAACTAAAGAAAATGATGATTGAAGAGGAAATGAAGTGTTGTGAGCACCACATTTCATAAGGATGAAAGTCATTGAGCCTAAACGACCATACCTTTGCACTCAGCCCCATTACAAGCCTTGAAAAGACCTTTTTGATCTTGAGTAAGCTGAAAGAATTGTCTATTGGAAAATACGGGCAAACCTATGGGTAAAAGCATGCATTGTGTTCTTCTTTGTGAGTGTGAGTATTGCATTTGATTCCGGAACTTAAAATTGTTGAACCATTGTATGTGAATATGGAATCATTCTTTTGTGTGAGGGCATTTGATTTCCTTTGTTGAGCTTGAACTTGCATTTGAAGCAAGTATAGTGAGCTTGAGATTCTTTGATAATGGTGTGTCACAACTTGAAACTTTGAGTGCACATTTGATCTTCGCATGAGTAAATTGAGTCTTGTGTGTGCATTCATGATTGATTCTTGTGTAGCACTGTTCGAGACATCCTTTTTGAATTGCCGAACTTGAGTTTTACTTGAGGACAAGAAAAAGTTTAAGTTGGGGTGTTGATGAGTCCACAATTTGGACTTATTTAGGGCTTTATTTTAATAGAATTAGTACCCTCAAATACATATTTAATCTCAATAACTGATGTAAATCCTTAAGTTTTAGGTATTTGGAGTTTGAGGCAAAGCATGGATACTACTTGGTAAAAAGGAACAAAACGGCTGAAAAGACGAAGAAAAGAAGGCCTGAGGATCGCCTAATGCATTCGACGAGTCTCCGAATGGCCTTAACCTTGTCCAAAGTTCCAGTGTGCTGAGCCCTGAAGGAAAAAATCAAGTCGGCGATGAAAAGAAGCAGTCGTCGTGTCGTCGAACAGTTTCACGAAGCAGTACTAAATCACCCAATGATCCAGAACGCGAAGATGCTGAAGACAAGAGTTGAAAGGCGATGAAACAGACCAAAGGGCGGATCGCCGAGTGCATCGGCAATCCCGACTAACTGTGCCGAGAGATCCTTTGCATTTGAAGCAAGTATAGTGAGTTTGAGATTTTTTGATAATGGTGTGTCACAACTTGAAACTTTGAGTGCACATTTGATCTTCGCATGAGCAAATTAAGTCTTGTGTGTGCATTCATGATTGAGTCTTGTGTAGCACTGTTCGAGACATCCTTTTTGAACTGCCGAACTTGAGTTTTACTTGAGGACAAGCAAAAGTTTAAGTTGGGGGTGTTGATGAGTCCACAATTTGGACTTATTTAGGGCTTTATTTTAATAGAATTAGTGCCCTCAAATGCATATTCAATCTCAATAACTGATGTAAATCCTTAAGTTTTAGGTATCTGGAGTTTGAGGCAAAGCATGGACACTACTTGGCGAAAAGAAACAAAACGGCTGAAAAGAGGAAGAAAAGAAGGCCTGAGGATTGCCTAATGCATTCGACGAGTCTCCGAATGGCCTTAACCTCGTCCAAAGTTCCAGTGTGCTGAGCCCTGAAGGAAAAGATCAAGTCGGCGATGAAAAGGAGCAGTCGGCGTGTCGCCAAACAGTTTCACGAAGCAGTACTAAATCACCCAATGATCCAAAATGCGAAGATGCTGAAGGCAAGAGCTGAAAGGCGATGAAACAGACCAAAGGGTGGATCACCGAGTGCATCGGCAATCCCAACTAACTACGGTGAGTGATCCTTTGCAACACATTTTTTGACAACTATAAATACTAGTTAAATTTTTATCTTAGTGTGCAATTTCAGATACAACATTTTATTTTTCAAAGTTTTCAAGTAGAGAATATTTTGCTTAGCTTTTGGAGATTTGAAGTCTTCCAATTCCAAGAAATTGGAAGTGGGTGTTGAAGACTCTTCATCTTAGACTCGATTGAAGTGAATATAAATTATACCCAGTTGATGTTACTTCGATTTGGTATCATTTTCTTCCTTTTCTCTATGTCTAGCAAAACCCCCAATTCTTGGGGTGTGATTTTGTGAATATGGGTTAAGTTTCCTGTTGGGTATTTCTTATTGTTATTCTATATTTTGTTTAAATGTGATTTTGTTTAGTAGTTATGTTTGAACTTAATGGGATTGTAGTTGCAAATACGATATCATCTTAGTGTTTTTGGCTTGCTCAAGAGAGAGGTTTTAAACCTAAAACTACTAAATCGATAGCCGGTGGTTATTGGGTCGTCATGGGTTCAACTCAAGAGAGTGAATCCTAGACCTTTTGTCACGCCCCGAGCCTACACCCTGGGCGGGATTGGCACTCAAAAACCATCGCTGGTCCCAAGCAAACCCTTGGCCTGGCTTTCTGAACTCAGCGAAGGAATTACTCAACATAATAAGTTTAAACCATAACTTAAAGAAATAACATCTTAGCCAAAATGACAACTTAGTCTTTAAACAACATCTGAATGAATAATGTAAAGACTACTTAACTACTAACTGTCTAACTGTTTAACTGTCTATGAAGCCTCTAAAACAACTGAGATGGATGTTGGGACAAACCCCACAACATCCTAACGAACTAAACTAGAAAGCAAATAAAATAGTCCTCCGGAATGCAAGGAGGCTCACCACTGACTCTGAGTTGCTCAACTGGATCAACGAGGCGCTGGGTGTTGATCCTAGTTACCTGAATCTGCATCATAAGACGATGCAGGCCAACTGGCATCAGTACATTGAATGTACGAGTATGCGAGTTGGAATGCTAAACAACATAGGCTAGAAAAGGGATCTGAAAGAAACTGAAGAACTTACCTGGCTCAACTCAACTCAACTTGACTGACTCATTTCAATATAAAGCAATTTAAAACAAGTGCAATATAAAGAAAAGCTGTTTAAAAACATGCTATAACTCTGTGTGTATGCAAAGATACAATAAATCTGAGATGTATATAGAAATACAAATGAACTGATGTATATAAAAATACAATAACTGTTGT
>JAJOOO010017896.1:0-17531 GCA_029582685.1 Solanum piurae
CCCCCCCCCCCCCCCCCCCCCCCCCCCCCCCCCCCCCCCCCCCCCCCCCCCCGAGACAACGCCCAAGGTTCCAATTCGGATAATTGGCACCAAGGTAAAGGAAACCAAGGTCGGAACTATGGCAACTACAACCGAGAGGGTCATTATGTTCGGGATGGGAAATACAATCGCGACAACAACTACAATCAGAACAACTATGGCAACAAAAACGATAGGGGTGGGACATATGTTCCTCCTCAAAATCAAGAATCTGGTAATAGGGAAGCTTGGGGTAGTTTGTCACGTATTAAGGATATGATGCAGAAAATGATAAAGAGGTTTGATTAGACTGATGAGAATGTGAAGGAGATACAAAATGACTTGTCTGGAATTGGTCATAAAGTTGATACCCATAGAGTGTCGATCAAACAACTTGAGAAGCAGATGAATCATTTGTCCACTACAGTCAATCCACGATAGCCTGGCACACTTCCTAGCAACACTATCCAAAATCCAAAGAATGATGGGCATTGTATGGCAGTCACTACTCGAGGGGGTAAACAGACCATTGATCCACCCATGCCGTCTCAGGTTGAAGCTGAGGTTATTAAAGATGATGATGAGATCGAGGTTACTGGAGAGTCTGATAATGCTACAGAGAAAGAAGTGGAGATAACCCAGAGAGTTGTTCACATGTCTAGACCTCCACCTCATTTCCCGTAGAGGTTAGTGAAGAAGACTAAAGAAGGGAAATACCACAGGTTTATTAGTATGTTGAAACAGCTTTTCATCAATGTTCCGTTGATAGAAGCCTGGAGAAAATGCCTGGGTATGCAAAGTTTATGAAAGATTTAGTGACTAAGAAGCGGGCCGTGAGTTTTGAAGATGATGATAGTTTGCAACATTGTAGTGCTATTGCTACAAGGTCCTTTGTGTAGAAAAAAGAGGATCCTGGTGCCTTCACTATTCCTTGTACCATCGGGTTGTTGCATTTTGCTAAGGCGCTGTGTCATTTAGGTGCTAGTATTAATCTAATGCCATTGTCTATTTACAAAAAGTTAGGTTTGGGGGATCCAAAATCGACTACGATGCGATTTCTCATGGCAGATACAACTGTGAAGAGGCCCATTGGTGTGATCCATGATGTACTAGTGAAAGTGGAGTCTTTTATCTTTCCAACGGATTTTGTGATTCTTGATTGTGAGGTTGATTTTGAGGTTTCCATCATCCTTGGGAGACCATTCCTTGCCACTGGGCGTGCCTTAGGTTATATGGAGAAAGGGCAGACGAAGTTTTGATTAAGTAATGAAGAGGTAACTTTCAACATCTCTAGATCCATGAAGCAAAGTAGTGAGCTCAAGTCGGTATCAGTGGTGAATCATATTGTAGAGAGTGGTATTGAGGTGTCTATTGAAGAGAGGTTGAGTGTTGATGCACTAGCAGCGCTAATGATGCATTTTGAGGGTGATGGTATTGAAGACTATGATGAATTGGTCGCCGAGCTTGATAGGTTTGAATTTTGTTCAAAACCAAAGATATTGGAGTTAGACATGAAGAATCGCGACTCTCCACCCGCAAGACCGTATGTTGAAGAGGCTCTGAAATTGGAGCTTAAGGCTCTAATATCACATTTGAGGTATGTATTCTTAGGGAAAGATGGTAATTTAACGGTCATTATTGCGGAAGATTTAAATGTGACGCAAGTTGAGGCATTGGTTTCCGTGTTAAAGAGGTTCAAGCGGGCTATTGGGGGGACTATTGAAGACATTATTGGGATCCCTCCTGGCATTTGTTCTCATAAAATCCATCTCATGCCAGATCACATGCCTAGTATTGAGCACCAGAGAAGACTAAATCCGTCTATGCAAGAGGTAGTGAAGAAGGAAATCATCAAGTGGTTGGATGTTGGAGTTATTTATCTCATTGCAGATAGTAGTTAGGTTTGTCCTGTTCAGTGTGTGCCCAACAAAGGTGAGATGATTGTGGTCCCGAATACGAAAAACAATCTTGTTCTGATGTAGCCCGTGACTGGATGGAGAGTCTGCATGGACTATTGGAAATTAAATGCTTGGACAGAAAAGGACCACTTCCCTCTCGTTCATGGATCAGATGTTGGACCGACTTGCGGGTAAGGGTTGGTATTGTTTTCTTGATGGTTATTTAGGCTACAATCAGATTTTTATAGCTCCGGAAGATCAAGAGAAGACCACTTTCACTTGCCCTTATGGGTTCACCTTCAAACAAATGTCATTTGGGTTTTGTAATGCTCCAGTGACCTTCCAGCATTGTATGATGTCGATATTTTCTGATATGGTAGAGGACACTATTGAGGTATTTATGGATGATTTATCTGTGGTAGGTGACTCTTTTGATCGTTGTTTCTAAAATGGTGTGAAGAATGCAATCTTGTGCTCAATTGGGAAAAGTGTCACTTCATGGTTAAAGAGGGGATAGGTTTGGGTCATCAGATTTCTGAAAAGGGTATTGAGGTTTATAGAGCAAAAGTTGAGGTAATAGAAAAACTTTCACCACCTATCTCTGTTAAAGGTGTTAGAAGTTTTCTTGGGCATGCAGGTTTCTATATGTGGTTCATAAAGGATTTCTCAAAAATTGCGCATCCATTGTGCAAATTCCTCGAAAAGGAGTGTAGGTTTGAGTTTGATGATGCTTTTCTGAGAGCATTTGATGAGTAGAAGGAAAAGCTAGTTTCCATACCTATTATTATTTCACCGAATTGGGGTTAACCATTTAAGGTAATGTGTGATGCGAGTGGAATGGCACTTGGTGTGGTATTGGGACAAAGGCGAGAGAAGATTCTTCATCCTATTTACTATGCCAGTAAAACTCTAAATGTGGCTCAAAAGAACTATACAGTGACTGAACAGGAGCTTATTGCGGTGGTTTTCGCATGCGAGAAATTTCAATCCTACTTGCTTGGTACTAAGGTCATAGTGCATACTGACCATTCTGCATTGAGGTATTTGATGGCTAAGAAGGATGCAAAACCGAGGTTGATTAGATAGGTGTTTTTGCTGCAAAAGTTTGACTTTGTGGTGAAAGATAGAAAGGGGACAGAAAATCAGGTTGCCGATCACTTGTCCAGATTGGAGGAAGAGGCTATGCTCAAGCTTGGTGATAGGGCTGAAATTAATGATGCTTTCCTAGATGAATAGGTATTGGCTGCTTCTCATGATCTGATTCCTTGGTTCGCAGACTTTGCTAACTACTTGGCAAGTGATCTGGTGCCATCGCATTTGTCTTTTCACCAAAGGAAAAAGTTTATGCATGCTGTGAAGAAGTTCTTTTGGGATGAGCCTTATTTGTACCGTAGTTGTGCTAATGGGATTATTCATTGTTGTGTGCCCGAGGTTGAGATGTTGAGTATACTAGAGGCGTGTCACTCATCGCCTATTGGTGGGCATCATAGTAGTACTCGGACTGCGCATAAAATTTTGTAGTGTGGGTATTACTGGTCTACCATCCACCAAGATGCTCATGATTTCACCAAGTTTTGTGACCGTTGCCAAAGAGAAGGAGGAATTTCAAAGAGGCAAAAGCTTCCTATGAATCCGATATTGGTGATAGAGTTGTTTGATGTGTAGGGCATTGATTTTATGGGTTGTTTTGTGAGCTCACATGGGATGGAGTATATTCTTGTTGCGGTTGATTACGTGTCAAAGTGGGTGGAAGCAATTGCGCTTCCCAACAATGAAGGTAAAAGTGTCACCGCATTCCTGAAAAAGAATATCTTCTCCAGATTTGGCACACCTAGGGCTATTATCAGCGATGGAGATTCCCACTTTTGTAATAAGTTGTTCAAGGCGCTACTTGAGAAATATGGCGTCCGCCACAATGTAGCCACTCCTTACCATCCGCAGTCTAGTGGGCAAGTTGAAGTGTCCAACAGAGAGATCAATCATATTCTGGCTAAGACTGTGACTGCGTATAGAACCGATTGGTCAAGGAAGCTTGATGATGCTCTATGGGCATATCGCACCGCATTCAAGACTCCCATAGGTATGTCCCCCTACCAACTTGTATATGGGAAGTCTTGCCATTTGCCGGTAGAGCTAGAGCATAAGGCTATGTGGGCGCTAAAGAAGCTAAATTTGGATTGGGGCACCTCATCGAATGAGAGAGTAAGTGACTTGAATGAGCTTGATGAGTTTCGCCTAAGATCTTATGAAAGTTCATCCTTTTACAAAGAGAAAATGAAGAAGCATCATGATCAAAAGATCGAAAAGTGTGAATTTGTTGTGGGTGATCTGGTGCTTCTATTCAACTCTAGGTTGCGCTTGTTTCCTGGCAAGCTAAATCCCAAATGGACCGGGCCATTCATAGTCACTCAAGTGTTCCCACATGGTGCGGTCGAGCTCGAAAACAATGAGGGAACAAGGTTTAAGGTGAACAGGCAAATGATCAAGGTCTATCTCGGAAAAGAGGAGAATGTGCAAGAGGTGGTTAAGGCCTAATATCTTGATGAAGTCTGAGTAATCAAGAGGCATGCGTCGTGCCACGACATTAAATCAAGCGTTGCTTGGGAGGCAACCCAAGATGTACAATCTAACCAACTATAGGTTTTTCTTTTCGGTTTAGTAGTTTTCTTTGTTTATTTGCATTTTTGTATTCCTTTACATATGTGCTTTATTTTTGTTTTACTTTTGTCTAGATATAGCATAGGGTCCATATATAAAAAGTGTCTAGAAAATTTAAAAAGAAATGCCTAACGGTTGCTACATGTGCAGGGACAAAAAGCAAAATCTGCAGAAAATGTTGGTTGCAGAGGTCTACGGACCCCATCGATGGTACGTAGGTCAATCCACGGACCGTGAATGGTGTCCGTAGACCCCAGTTAAGGCCTATTATTTTTTCTGAGTGTTGAGTGACCTACGGACCGTAGATCGGGTCCGTAGGTCGACCCACGGCCCATCGACGGAGTTTTGTGGGTCCAAAGTGAAGGTTTAGTCAACCCGACCCGGACCACTTTTAAATAAAACTCCTCATTTTCAAATCATTCCCCCATTTCCCATATTCCCTCCTAACCATTTCTAACCCCTCCAAATCCTATAACTCCCTCATTATATCCCCAAATCACTCCCATCTTCCATACATATCATCACCCATACCATATTTCCATTCCTTTATTCCCAACAATCTCATCACTCCCATTCCCAAGAAGAGTTCAAAGTTCGGGTTCGGTGTCCAAAAGGTCAAAGGAGTTTGAGCATCACATAATCACCCATTTCCATTTCTTCTAAGGTAATCGATTTCAACTTAACTCTGAATTTTCATATTCATTGTTCAAAATATGAAGTCATGAAGTGGATCTTGACCTTGGGTTGTTGTTGTATGAAATTTCATGTTAAACTAAAGTTAGAAGCATCCTTGGGATTATAGAATATGATTGTGTTGTTGTTGTAAAAAATTTAATCAGAGAAAAAGAGTCTAAATGGAAGTTTCGACTTAAGGTTCCTAATTTTGTATGCAATACATGTTCAAGATTGAGTAATCTGAACCCTAGGGATGACAAATTATCATAAATTGTGTTAAAATTCATGATTAGACTTAGGATGATTATTGAAGTTGTCGAAAAATGGTGTCACCAAAGAGGCATGTCTGATACTTCGCACAAACTTGACCCACGAGACCCCGTCTATAAATCGTAGGTCAATCTACGAACTGTAGATCAGGTCTGTGGGTCTGCACACAACTAATAAATGTTAAGTGTGGAACCACGAAAGTGGACTACAGTCCGTAGTTCGATCTACAGACCGTTATGCACATCTGTGGTTCACATCAGAGACCTTTCTTTTGGGTACCTTGATCTACAAATGGGACCGTAGGAACCTACCGTGGGTCAGCAGTTCAGCTACTGTCTAGAAATTTTTAAGTTTTTGTTTTGGTTCATTCTTAGTTCTAATTTTTTTTTTAGTATGTTATTGGTTTATTTTGGTACTAATTAATCCTCCACTGGTACCATGGCTCTTAAGAAACCATTGACCTACACAAAAAGGGGAAAGACCAAATCTGTGGCGCCATCTTTTCGGTTGATTGATGAAGGTGTGGATGCGGAGAAGCATCCCACACAGGCCACAAGGACTTCCCCCACAGCACCCCGAACTACCCAAAATCAATCCAAGAAGGTGGTTCCCGATGTAGTCACTGCCTCCAGTCTGATAAGGAGGATACACTGATTGGATCACCGACTGGGTCTGCTTCCAATTCTGATTTTGCCTCTGCTTTCGGTTCTGAGTCCGCCTCTATTTCCGGGTCTTCTTCTGGCTCTACAACCCACTCAAGTTCACATGGTAGGGCTGCCTCGTCTGATGAGGCTACTAGTATAGGGGACATTCCCGTACCACCTAACATCGAACCTGCTCCAGTTGCTGATGAGCCTAATAGAGGGTGCATTGAGGGCCAGTGGCAAATTTATAGGGATGCCCGGATGCTTACTGACAAAAGGAGAATGACCCAGATGATTACAGAGAAGCGCAGGGTACTCACAAGAAGTCTGCATACCATGCCCGACATCCACCGGCTCTTCAAACAACATAAGTGTGAGTGGATGGCCCGGGAACCAGGGACATATAGCAAGGAGATCGTGAGGGAGTTCTATGCTTCCTATGCAGCCACTCTAAGAGGCTCTATCCTAAAAATGTCAAGCCCGCAGCCCAAGCACCACTCAAGGCTACACTAGTGTAAGGGGTTTCTGTGAATATATCTGAGATCACCATCCGCCGGTTCCTCTACTGCCTAGCCCATACTTGGGAACTCAACACGGCCGAGTTTGACTACAGATGGGACATCGTGCATAGCGGGGATTTCCAATGAAGTGTTGAGAGAAGGGAGACCATATTACACTGGCTGGCGAGTTACATTGCTACAGACGGAGAGTGAGCCGAGTGGGTCAGCTCCACGAGATTAGGTATCACGAAGGCCACTCTAAATTTTGTGGCCAAGTTCTTCTGGCTATTAGTGCGGAACTGGGTGTCGCCTACTCAGGAAGACAATGCACTTACATCGGACCGTGTTGTAATGGTTGTTGCCTTGGTAGCTGGGTTTGAGATAGACTTCACCCATATGCTACTTGCGCAGATCCATGAGCAGGCGTTTCGGACGACCACCACTCTACCATTTCCATGTCTTATCTTTCAGTTGTGCAGAGATGTTGGGGTACCCATTTGGCACTGTGACAAGCTGGTGTAGGCGAAAAAAATAGTAGACATCGGCCTGATCAGGGATAAGGCAAACATAGTTGCGCCGCAACGAGAGCCACAGGTTGAGATGCAACCATTGGGTATAGATTTGACTGCTGATGTGAAGCAGATGCATGTAACACCTCAGAA
This sequence comes from Solanum piurae, assembly GCA_029582685.1. NCBI lineage: Eukaryota > Viridiplantae > Streptophyta > Magnoliopsida > Solanales > Solanaceae > Solanum > Solanum piurae. Next base: position 7,326 of record JAJOOO010017896.1, read on the forward strand.
ATTAGTAGATTAAACTAGAGCCATGAATTAGGGTTCTAGAGGGTGTTTTTGAATATTTGAGTCGTAGATGAGACTTTTAGTGTTTAGAATGAGGGGTTAATGGTTGAATGTTAAGGTACGTGTTAGACCTCGTAGCCTAGAAGACCTTTTAGAGTATTGGTTTAGTTTTGGAAGGGCATGTGCCAAGCGAAAGGGTAAGCCTTAGCCAAAGAGGCCAAGGCTGCCCAATCTTGGTAGCACACTACCCAGGGACCACGACCACTTTCACATCCAGTGGTGATGACAACGCTCCATGAAAGGGTCCATGAAGTTCCCTTAGGTTCTTGTAAGTTTGGTCCAAGAATGCTAGCTACTGCCTAAGGAACCACGGACCACTTCATGATCCATGGTCAAGACCACGGCTCGTGGGAAGGCCCATGGTCTTGCCTTAGTGTCTTAGAAGCTAGGGAGGGCAAGGTGGTACACTGGTCAAGGGACCACGGGCACCTTCACGGGCCGTGGTTCCCTTGACGGCCCGTAGAGAGGGGAGTGGTGCCTGGCACCATGCTGCCCAGTCGAGGGCTTTTGGGTAAATTCCCAAACGTGTAATTAAATTTTGGGGTCATTTGTAAGGGGTTTTATACACCTATATAACTATTTTAAAAGTCTTTTAACACCCTTTTAAGTCACTTAGAATCAAAACCCCCAAATCCCTCTCTCTCAAATAATTCTCTCTCTAAGGATTGACGAAGAAGCTAGGGCTTGAAGATTTGGTCAAGAACAACCTCCATTGTTGAGAGATTTCTTTAAGGCTTTGATCTTAAGGTATTTGAAGCTTATTCATCCATGGGTCCTTCCACCCATGGATCCCCCATAGTTGTCCCACAATTGAAAGTCAAAAACCCAAATTTGAGTTAGGGTTGAGCTTGCATTGTGGGTAGTGTGTGGGTGTGATTCCAAACTAGTGGATATCACTCATTTATGATTTATTTAGCTTTGATTAGTGATTATATGATGAAATTATGTGATATTACTGGTTAACCCTAGTTTTCTTGTTGAATTGCATGATTTGTGGGTTGATGCCATTAGAGGTGAACTTGAAGGTTCATGAGTGACCTTCTTGAATTAATGCTTTGTATGGAAATTGATCAAAGTTAGGAAATCCTAATTATGAATTGAACTAGACATAATTGATTATGATTGATCTTGTCTTGTAATGTTGAGTTTTAACTTTTATGGTCAATTATGACAAGAATCACCTAGTAATGAGAGTTATGAATAGAAAACCTTGAAACTTAGCTATAAAGAAGAGATTAAGAGAGAAACTTTGAGATTAAGGTTATGATCATGATATTTAGGGTGAATCTAATATGATTAACTATTGATGTAAAGGCTTTGAGAGTAAAGTCTAAAAGAGAATAGAAGTCTAATAGGTTAGATTATGGTGAAAGGCCTATACTCACCCAACCTACCTTATGAAAGCTTGAATGTATGAAGTGATAGAATCACTTGAGCATGGATTGATTGTCAAGGACATTCTTCCATGAGATATGAGTGTTAAGCAAGGCTTAACAAATAAACTTTGGGGTGTATGCTTGGCTCCAAGTGGATATTGACGATGAGATGGAGTTTCACACAAGAAAGGGTCTGGGCTCCAAGTAGAAAGGAGAACCACACCTAGTTGATGTGAGGACTATCCAAGTTCAAGGGGGAACTCTTACATAGTAGAGTGTGGGTTTTCCCATAGTTAGATCTCATGAGATGGGATCCTTCATGTAGTTGAGTCAAGGTTCTAGTAGAAATTTCCATATCCATGAACTTAGACATGCTTGAGAAGCATCTCGTAGTGTTTAAATCATAATGAACTAAGACATGCTTGAGAAGCATTATAAACTAAGACTTACTTAATGAAGTACTCATAGTGTTCTAAAGTATAGATTGACTTAGACATGCTTAAGATAGCATCTCGTAGGGTCTATGTGAAGAAGGAACTTAGACAAACTTTAGAGAGTATCTCATAGAGTTCAAAGTGTTATGGGCATAGACATACTTAGTAAGTACCTCATAGTATCCATGCTAGTAATGAACTTAGACATACTAAAAGGGGTATCTCATAGGGGTCAAGTTATAAATGAACTAAGATGTGCTTAAGAGAGTACCTCATAGTGTTCTAAAGATGAAGAGTGGAACTAGGTTTCAAACCAAGAAGGGTTAGTAAGAAGACCTAAAATTAATACTTAGCAAGATTAGTATTATGGGATGCTATGATTGCATTGCACAAGTATTCTTTGAGGTTGCCTAGAAGTATGATGCCCTTATGTTAGTGAAACCTAAAGACTTAGACTATGCATGTAGACTATGCCCTTATGTGATGTCATTTTATTTTATGTTTCAAGACTTTGTATGGGTTGCGTCCTAGAGATTATATTTCAAAGTTGTAATAGATGGTTGAGACATAGTCTAGAAAGCTTCCGCACTCTTTTATAAAGATTTAGAATTGTTGTTTAAAAGTTTTAAATTCCTCTGTATTTTCTATCAACCTATGTTATGATTATGCTAAGGGATTGTATGAGACCCATTCGGGGTCAAGTACGTCGTGTCACGTCTAAGGGGTGCTCTCGAGGCGTGACATTACAAGGTGCAGACACCGCTCATCCAGCCACTACTGATGATGCCCCGGCCTTCCCATCTCAAGTCACCATTTGGGCCCCTTGCTCATCCAGAGCCACGCCTCCATCAGGATCCATTATCGTACCCCTTGCCCGTGTTCAAAAATTGGAGGCACAGATGGCCACACTGCTTTATCATGTGAAGCCTTGGATGCAGTGGTCTATCTCAGAGTCCGAGGCCAGGATGGAGAGGAGGATGGACCTGAAGGTCCAGGCAGTTAATAAGTGCCTGGATACCTTCGAGTTGAGAGTCCTCGAGCGACCAACCCCCACCACAGATATCTCCTCTTTCCAAACTTAGTTGGATTGTCTTCAGGCTGATCTTGATGCCATCCTAGCTCCATCCATGGATGCACTAAAGTCCACCCCTACTGCATCATCAGATGATACGGTGTTAGATGCTCTTTTCAGTGAGGACATACCGCAGTCTGAGTCCACCCGTGCTTGAAGAAAGATGCACCGTTCTAGCCACACTTCTGATGCCACTGAGGATGCGAGGTCAAAGAAAGAAGGAGCGCCAGCTGACTACGCAGGCTAGGAGAGATTCTATTGTGGATGAGAAGTTGCACCAACAGAGGGTTCGTGAGGGTGCTCTTGGGGCCTCGAGTTTTGTGGCTGCTACTGAGGTTGTTGCTGCTTTGAGAGATGATGTGAGCAATACTGATGGTGTTCTCTATGATGTGAGCACTACTGATGGTGCTGCGATGATAGATGGGAGCGCTACTGATGGTGTTTCCAATGTTGATCCAACGGGCTCAGGGAAACTGGACCCACCCGCATCTTGATTTCTTCGGTGCATTTGCGCTACAGGTTTTCTTCACCTTCACCCTACTTTTTTTTATGTGTGCTTTGAGGACAATAGAACTTTATTTTGTTGGGGGTGGCGGATTATGAGTGATAAGGTGAAGTCTGAGTAACCCAACTCATAGTCCTCTCTTGGGGATTTCTTGCTTGTGTTCTTTTCCCCCAAGAGACTGTTTTTATTTCTGTTAAACCGGCATGTGTTAGGATTATATGTGTAGGAGCATGAGAAATAATAAAGCATGACAGCATAAGCACGAAAGAAGAAAAATGATACCCATAAAAAATTAGTAGAATGTGATATGCGCTAAAATCAGTAGTCTAGAATGAGCTGAATGTGTTGGCTCTATATGTGACATGATAAGAACCGATGTGACCCCATGACTTAAGCTAAAAACTTGAACTGGTAATCTGATAATCTGATAATGAAGCAAGGTGCCAAGAGTGTGTGAGGATAGTTGAATGTTTAGACAATTTTGTGCCAATCTAGAACTTGCCCAATTGGTCCTGCTAGGATAATCTAGGCTAGAACTTGGGAAGTTATCATAGGCCATTATTCAAATTAGTCCACTTAAGCCTAAAATGGTCAAACCAAATGGTAGCATTATTCCCTTTTAATCCAAATATTTGAGCCTAAAATTGACCATTTCTTTTGATTCACCTAACTCACCTTCCCTTAAAATGTTGTCTTGGTCCCGGTCCCTCCTTTGACATGTGCACCTTGACTTAGACCAAAAGCCTAAGTTGAAGGTGGCTAAGTCAAAACTGACCTTGATCTTGGCCCTGGTCCGACATCGGACATTGTGCACCTCAACTAAGGCAAAATGCATAAATTGAGGGTGGCTATGAAAGAGGGAAACCTAATAAAAAAAAGAGTATGAAAAGAGTTTAGTGTTGAAAAGAGAAAAAGAAAGAAAGAGGATGTGAATTTGTGCGAAAAAGGCAAAAGAATGTGATAAGTGAAAGTGTGAAAAGAAATAAAGTGAAAAACAAAAAAAAAAAATATAAACCAGTGTCACAAAATCAAAAGTCGCATCCTTGGTTGAAAAGAGAAAGGAAAGAAAAAGGGATGAAAAGTTGCCAAAAGTAGGTCAAGGAAGAGGTAAAAAGTCAATGTAATGTCAAGGAGGGCAAAAAGTCACTAAAAAGTACCCAAATGTACCACACCTGACCCTGAGCCTACATTACAAGCTAAGAAAGTCCTATAGTGATCCTAGCAACTAGTTTGGTGAGTCTAAGCAGTGAAAATAAGGGCAAGCCTATGGTATTGAGCACTAACTGTACTTGAAGTTACTTCTGAACGTGAGTGTTGAATGAATCCTTGTACTCAAAATCATACTCATTGTGTGAAAAAGGATTTCGTTTAAAGTAAGGGCACTAGTTACTTTGTTAGAAAGTTGGTACCTTTGTGATTGTGAAAAAATTGTATGTTGTGTATCTATTGGTCGATCTTTGTCATATTTTGATCCGCATGAGTTAGCTTGTTGAGTCTAAGAGAAACGATTTGCACAAGACAAGAGAGTTGGGATAGAAAGCCATGTGATTGCTTGAGCTTGAATATATGCTTCTACACAAGTGTTGTTTAGAGTCTTAGTGCGTTTCTTGAGGACAAACAATGAATTTAAGTTAAGGGTGTTGATATACCGTGAATTCACAGTATTTTTAATACATTTCATTTAAGAGTTGTGTGTGTCTAGAGCCATTTGTATAGGTATTAATGTGTTTTTATCATGTTTGCAGGAAATTAGTTTGGACGTGAAAGTAGAGAGACACAGCTGAAGAATTATGCGGAAAAGGGAATCTACGGACGTGACCTACGGACCATTGGTCCAGTCACGTTCTGTAGATGGTAGGCATAGATTGATAGGCAAGGCTCGAGAGAAAATCTGGGAATTCTTGACTAAGTGTGGAACCACGATTTTGAATGACGGACCATAGATCAACTTACAGGCCGTCCTGCAGCTCCGTCAAATAATTCAGAGAAGGGAGCTCCAGTACCTGATTTTGAAAGTCTAAGTATGGAACTATGGAGGAGAATTCACGGACCGTGGATCAAACCACGGTCCGTCCTGCGGATCAATCGATTGTTACTGAGAGGGGGAGATTTTGAGCTGTGGAAAATTGCTTAAGTCCCAAACCACGGAAGGGATCTACGGACCATAGGTCTCTTCCACGGTCCGTAGGTCAGTGTCGTAGATCGAAACCACGTCCAGAAACTTTATTTCCTTATTTTGTTTCCCTTTTATTTGGGACATGTTTTTCTATATATAGGGCATGTAAACCTCATTTTTGGGGGTTAGACACTATTACATTTGTTCTAGTTTTTGGCTTGGGAGATTAACTTGCAATTCTTGATTTCCTAAGTTCGTTTTGAAGATTTAAACTTCGCAATTCAAGTTGGGTTTTTGGATTCCTTCTTCTCATTACGTAAGTTCATGAATTCTTCTTCTACAAATATGAATTGTGTTCTTGCTACTATGTGTAACTAAAACCACAACTAGAGTTGTGGGAACCATGAGCGATTAACAAAGTATGAATAGTAACTAAGTAATTCTTGAATTGTGTTGTTGCATGCATTGATAATTCTTTCGTTTAGAAGTTTTTTTAATGGTGGCCAACGTTAGAACTCACCCTGTTGCTACTTGCCGGACCAAGGAGGTAGTTAATAAGAAAAGAATTATCAACACAGATTTAGTGTGATACTATCTAATAGTCTAATGTCAATTGGTGCAAGGGTGAAAACTAAGCCATACATTGATTTGATGTCTAATATGAGGTAAAGGTAAGGGTTAGTAAATTATACACACTTAGCCGGACCAAGGTGCGGGTGAAATTATCTATTTTCTGGACCAAGGATTTAGAGATACATAGCTTATCACTTTGCATGTAATACCCTAGGAAAGGATTACTATTACTAGGATTACTACGTTATGAGCTTATGGGGAACACGTACACCCTATTTTCTCTCTCTCATTGATAACAACAAAGTGTGAATCTTGCTCACTTGTTCTCTAAACAACAATTAATTATTTGTTTCACAAAAACCCCCATTTACTTACTTGTCTCGGAAATACGTTGACTAAATGAATATAATCGTAAGTTAAGTTAAAGTCTAAACCATATTCCTCGTGGGATCGACCCCAACCTCCAAGTTGGGTTCTTTACTTGATAACGATCTCTTATACTTCTTTAGGGAGGTGTAATTTGAGCGTATCAAATTTTGGGTAAACGGATTATGAGTGATAGGGTGAAGTCTAAGTAACCCAACTCATAGTCCTCTCTTGGGGTTTTCTTACCTGTGTTCTTTTCCCCCAAGAGGCTGTTTTCATTTATGTTGAACCGGCTTGTGTTAGGATTGTATATGTAGGAGCATGAGAAAGAATAAAGCATGACGGCATGAGCATGAAAGAAGAAAAATGATACCCATAAAAAATGAGATGAATATGGTATGTGCTAAAATTTATAGGCTAGAATGAGTTGAATGTGTTGGCTCTGAATATGACATGATAAGAATCGATGTGACCCCATGACTTAAGATAAAAACTTGAACTGGGTAATCTGATAATCTGATAATGAAACAAGGTGCCAAGAGTGTGAGGATAGTTGAATGTTCAGACAGTTTTGTGCCAATATAGAACTTGCCACGTTGGTCATGCTAAGATAATCTAGGCTAGAAGTTGGGAACTGATCATAGGGCATTGTTCAAATTAGTCCACTTAAGCCTAAAATGATCTAACCAAATGGTATCATTGTTCCCTTTTGATTCAAATATTTTAGCCTAAAATTGACCATTTCTTTTGATTCACCTAACTCACATTCCCTTAAAATGTTGTCTTGGCCCCGGTCCCTCCTTGGACATGTGCACCTTCCCTTAGGCCAAAAGCCTAAGTTGAGGGTAGCTAAGTCAAAAGTGACCTTGATCTTGGCCCTGGTCCGACATCGTACATTGTGCACCTCCACTAAGGCAAAATGCATAAGTTGAGGGTGGCTATGAAAGAGGAAACCTAATGAAAAAAAAGGGTATGAAAAGAGTTTAATGTTGAAAAGAAAAAAGGAAAGAAAGAGGATGTGACTTTGTGCGAAAAAGGCAAAAGAATGTGATAAGTGAAAGCGTGAAAAGAAATAAAGAAAAATAAAGTGAAATAGAAAAAAAAAAAATATATATATATATAAACAAGTGTCACAAAGTCAAAAGTCGCATCCTTGGTTGAAAGGAGAAGGGAAAGAAAAAGGGATGAAAAGTTGCCAAAAGTAGGTCGAGGAAGAGGTAAAAAGCCAATGTAATGTCAAGGAGGGCAGAAAGTCACTAAAAAGTACCCAAATGTACCACACTTGACCCTGAGCCTACATTACAAGCTAAGAAAGTCATATAGTGATCCTAGCAACTAGTTTGGAGAGTGTAAGCAGTGAAAATAAGGGCAAGCCTATGGTATTGAGCACTACTTGAAGTTACTTCTGAGTGTGAGTGTTGAATGAATCCTTGTACTCAAAATCATATTCATTGTGTGAAAAAGGATTTTGTTTGAAGTAAGGGCACTAGTTACATTGTCGGAAAGTTGGTACCTTTGTGATTGTGAAAAAAGTGTATGTTGTGTATATATTGGTCGATCTTTGTCATATTTTGATCCGCATGAGTTAGCTTGTTGAGTCTAAGAGAAACGATTTGCACTAGAAAAGAGAGTTGGGATAGAAAGCCATGTGATTGCTTGAACTTGAATGTATGCTTCTACACAAGTGTCATTTAGAGTCTTAGTGTGTCTCTTGAGAACAAACTACGAATTTAAGTTGAGGGTGTTGATATACCATGAATTTGTAGTATTTTTAATACATTTCACTTAAGAGTTGTGTGTGTGTCTAGAGCCATTTTCTATAGGTATTAATGTGTTTTTATCATGTTTGTAGGGAATAAGTTCGGACGTGGAAGTGGAGAGACAGAGCTGAAGAATTTTGCAGAAAAGGGCATCTACGAACGTGACCTATGGACCGTAGGTCCAGTCACATTTCGTAGATGGTAGGCATAGATGGACAGGGCAAGGCTTGAGGGAAAATCAGGGAATTCTTGACTAAGTATGGAACCACGATTTCGAATGACGAACCGTAGATCGACCGATGGGCCATCCTGCAGCTCCGTCAAATGATTCAGAGAAGGGGGTTCCAAAACCTGATTTCAAAAGTCTAAGTATGGAACTACATAGGAGGATTCACGGACCGTGGATTGAACCACGGTCCGTCCTGCGGATCCATCGATTGTTACTGAGAGGGGGAGATTTTGATATGTGGAAAATTGCCTAAGTCCCAAACCAGGGAAGAAACCTACGAACCGTAGGTCAATCCATGGTCCGTAGGTCAGTGTCGTAGATCGAAACTGCGTTCAAAAACTTTATTTCCTTATTTCATTTCCTTTTTATTTGGGACATCTTTTTCTAAATATAGGGCATGTAAACCTCATTTTTGGGAGTTAGACAGTATTACTTTAGTTCTAGTTTTTGGCTTTGGAGATTAACTTTCAATTCTAGCAATTCTTGCTTTCCTAAGTTCGTTTTAAAGATTTTAACTTTGCAATTCAAGTTGGGTTTTTGGATTCCTTCTTCTCATTACGTAAGTTCATGAATTCTTCTTCTACAAATATGAATTGTGTTCTTGCTACTATGTGTAACTAAAACCACAACTAGAGTTGTGGGAACCATGAGCGATTAACAAAGTATGAATAGTAACTAAGTAATTCTTGAACTATGTTGTTGCATGCATTGATAATTCTTTCGTTTAGAAGTTTTTTTAATGGTGGCCAACGTTAGAACTCACCTTGTTGCTACTTGCCGGACCAAGGAGGTAGTTAATAAGAAAAGAATTATCAACACAGATTTAGTGTGATACTATCTAATAGTCTAATGTCAATTGGTGCGAGAGTGAAAACTAAGCCATACATTGATGTGATGTCTAATATGAGGTAAAGGTAAGGGTTAGTAAATTATACACACGTATCCGGACCAAGGTGCGGGGTGAAATTCTCTATTTGTTGTACCAAGGATTTAGAGATACATAACTTATCACTTTGCATGTAATACACTAAAAAAGGATTACTATTATTAGGATTACCGCTTTATGAGCTTATGGGAAATACGTACACCCTAGTTTCTCTCTCATTGATAACAACAATGTTGGAATATTGCTCACTTGTTCTCTAAACAAAAATCAATTATTTGTTTCACAACCCCCCCCCCCCTTTACTTACTTGTCTCGGAAATACGTTGACTAAACGAATATAATCGTAAGTTAAGTTTAAGTCTAAACCATTTTCCTCGTGGAATCGACCCCAACCTCCAAGTTGGGTTCTTTACTTGATAACGATCGCGTATACTTCTTTAGGGAGGTGTAATTAGAGAGTGTCACCAGTTCCTTTTTAACTTCCTCTACATGGGCAACACTACCCATAGATAGTCGACTAAGAGCACCCGGGATCACATTCGCCTTACCGGGGTAATAGAGGACCATTATGTAGTAATCCTTTAGCAAAGCAAGTCATCTCCTTTGGAGAAGATTTAGATCCTTTTGTTTGAACACATATTATAATATTTTGTGGTTGAGACATCAACATGAACACCATATAAGTAATGTGTAACACCCCGTATCCTAGATAGACCAAAAATGCAGATTTTGAGAAGTTGCAGGTGCAACTTACGGTCACCATCCACGGACCGTAGATCAGACCACGGTCCGTGCTGGTGGTCCGTGGTTTACCACTGCAGCCCCTCCCCAG
>JAJOOO010017897.1:0-22802 GCA_029582685.1 Solanum piurae
CATGTTTTCTAGGAAAAATACATTTTAACACGAATATTATTTCAATATTCTCTATAAAAAAAAAATCAAACACAACTCTATCTTCAATTTCAACCTCATAAATTCCAAATGAAGTGAAAAAAATCTATGGCCAAACACCTATTTAATCTTCAGTTACATAATACATGCACTTTTCATTTTCTTAAATACATCAAATTTCAGAATGGTTTACTCCATATTTTAGGGTGATATACTTCTAAAGTTACTTTCAATATAGTATATTTATTTACATTAAAGAACAAAAGACAAGTATGTTAATTGAATCAAAATTAAATATAGTGTTATATATCTCAAAAATCAAAATCATAATTAATTAATAACTCTAAAGCCAAAAATATCATTCTATCTAATTTTTTCTCCAGTTCTAAAGCTTTTTTTTTTTTTAACTATGTTGAAATATATCATATGTCCCTTGTCACTGTAAGAGCAAACTATGTTTAATGGGATTTATCCATAATAAATTTAATAATGATTTTCTTGAAGGAAAAAAAATTACAAATAGAAGAAGGGTTAATTTCAACTTTAACGTATCACAAAACTAATTTTTTGAATTGGATAAATCACAAAATTATATTTTACATCAGTAAAATGTCAAAACCAAGTCCGAAAAGGATTGAGGCTACTCCACTATATTGTGTTGTGATCTCATGAACTGAATTATGTTGTCTTTCGACCCACAACGCAAATGGACATTGTACCAGGTCAATTTTAGGATGGAGGAACATCTCCAGAATATATTTCATAAAAATTATAAATCGTTGAAAAGTTAATTTTTTGTCATTCAAAATGATACATTAACTAAAAATACTCCACCTCGTTATAGCCATAGTTTAAAATTTAAAATAACATTAAAAATAAAAATATCTTGCATTAGGAATTGATAATTTGTAAATATTTCTAGTTTTAAGCGTTTTATTTGTTTATGGTTAAAAGTATGGTTATGAAATGATGGATTTTAAAAAAAATTGATAATGCCATTTTAGTTGTCGTAAATTTGACTTTCCAGTTAATTGTATTTTTGAAAGAAATTAATACATAGTTTAACTGTTTATGTATTAATGTAAATTTTTGTGTTATTGGTTTCAGGGAAAAAGCATCAATTGGAGGAAAGCTAGCTATTCATGTTCCTCGATGCGTCTATATTTTAACTTAAATTATATTCTTAAAATATATTTTTTTTAAATCAGAAAACATCTTACAAGTATTTAAAAGTTAACATCTTTTACCATTTTATTAGAATTTGTCAAAAAACTAACACATTCCATAAAAGTCAAGTCATCCTTCGTATTTATTATTTTGAGATACGCCAAAAATATTATCGTGAACTTTTTCGGCAACTGAGTTTAGTGTTATGCGAAATCTTTTAATTTGATAGTTTTTTAATTTATTTTTCATGTGACTTAATATTAAAAAAATTATCAATTGAAATATGTTTCTTCTCAATTAAATCTACTAGAAGCGGTGTTTGTTGAAGACTTCCAATAATGGAGAATGAAACTCGAATGCGACTATGTGAGACATAATCAGAATTTTGATCAATTCAATATCAGATTGCCTCAAAAAATTATTGATCTAACTACAATTTGACTTTGAAAAAGGGAAAGATAATTAAAAGATCCTAATATTTTTTTGTTTTAATCAGCAATGATGTCCAAGATTTCTAATATTCTTTTTTTCTGAAACTTTTTATAACATGTAATGAAATTATGTAGGAAATTTTTTGTTGATAGGCATGTGAACTGTACGTGTTTTTGTAGTATCCCTTAGTTTTTTTACAATAACTAATAGAATGATGAAAATTGTTAACTTTCGAATATTTAGAGGATGGTTTTTGGCAAAAAATATATTTTAAAGTTATAGCTTAAACTTGGGGTATAGGTTAAAAATGTTTTTGACCAAAAACTTTTCTCGGAGAGTTTTGTAGTTTGTCAAATTGCATGCGTTCTCCTAAAAACATTTTGGCAAAGTATTATCTATTACAAAGAAAAACTAAATTCCCAAGGAAGTCTCAAGCATGTCAAATTGAGTTTGTCTAAGCAACACCATATTTTATCTTTATTTATTACATAAATTCAGAATATACAAGTCTTATTTTGAGAGTTGTCTGTTGGAATCAACAATTTGGTAGTTTAGTGATATTGGTTATATGAGAGGAAAAAAAAAGTGTACTTCAACCTCACTTCACAATTCTCAATTACGAGTTGGCATTACCATACATGTTTTACTTGATTGTTGTGATAGATTTCTCCAATTGATGCTTTCCTATTTCTTATAATTTGACCTTTTTCTTGATGCGATCTAAATCATAAAACAATTCTATACTGATCATGATCATGACATACTCGAAAACTGGTTTACTTCAAAAAAGTAGAAATGATATGACTTATGATACTGAAGAACCAAAACAGATGTTGATATAGTTAAAGAGAAGCAAAAATTGACTGTAAAACAGTTAACAAAATTTGAAGCAAATTACACTGCACTGTACTCCAAATGCCTCCAGCTTTCATAATGAGAGAAAAATTGTTTCGATTGCTTTACCATAATGTTACTGGTTCAAGTTTGCACATTTTCTTGTACTAGAAATACTATGAATTTTACAGCTACATTACCTTCTACCGAAGCTCACCCTAAACCTTCATCCAGTGATCATTTTCACAAAGTCATGACGGCACTGATAATGTAAGATTAAGATTCTGAAATTTGGAAGCAGTTGGCTCTATCAGCATTCAGCACCATGAACAATTTCGGATTAACCTGATTGTTTCCTTCAGCTATTAGGGTATTCAATCCGTCCACCTCTTCCAGCAATTCTGAGGCAACTACCACAGAAATATTCGACAATGGTATTCATTGGCCAACTAAAACCAATTTGAAACACTGAAGTCCCTTAGCTTACTAAGATGTCTTTCCATGTCTTGCCTTGTCTTCTTCCACTCTTCTTTCTCTATCACAGTGGTAAAATCATCCCTTTCCTCCTACATTAATATGATACCCCGCTCATCAGAGATGGATAGACAGCGACAATAATACAGAGATAAGAAAGAATTTGAGTAAGGATACTCACTGATGGTATAATTTTGAATGAGTTCCCGTTATCACGGATGACAAGTAAATCATTCTTCCTATCCCTGCTTTTTCCTCCAGGAACTGTCACCTATTTTTTGGAAAACAAAATCACTTTTTAATACTAACAAAACAATAAATAAAGTGAGAAACCAAAGGCTACAAAGCATTTCTTCATTCTCCAGACCATAACAACAATAAATAGGATAATGATGCAATGAATTTTTACGCAAGTGCACATCATGAAAACTAAAGTGTTAACTTCTTAACTTTTTATCATTGAATTCATGTATTTTATTTTATTTTTTGAAACTGGTAAATGTGTGAATTCATGTATTTAATCAATTCAAACCAATACCTTTTCTACACAGACTAATCCTACACACACAGTGCAAAAGGGATAAAATGAAAAAACAACAAATAAATAAGAAAAAAGACGTATTTCTATACTTGTTACACATTTGAAAGTAGTTGAATAATATTTGGGACTGCTGAGAAGGTATGCTTCAGAGGTCTTCCAAACCTTTCCCTTAAAAAATCTTCCATCCAACCTTACCTTTCTCAGGAAAACTATATTTCAAATATACATGTTACTTCCCTTAGACTCGTTACCTTGTTCGACTGAACAATCCAACTTTCATGTTTAATAGTATATAAGATCCTCCGAGCATATTTAGTGACTTTACTTGTTAAGGGCTTTGCAAGGGAAGTCCTGCTATAAAATACCAAGAAAAGAAACAGAGAGACTGCTAGAAATTGAGTCTTTGTAGCTAGATAAAGAATTGCTAGGAAATATGGATGTGTAGGGGGTTCAGATTCTTGTCTTTTGAACCTAATTTTATGTCTCATTGTGTAGCAGTGATCACTGATTGTGCAACACTCTGCCAATTGAAACATTTAAGAAAAGCATAAGCATGGGACAAAGAAAAAACTTTAATGCAAGTCAGAATAAGCAGTTAGAGAAAGGATAACAGTTTTATGTCCATCCACCAAGCAAGCAAAAGTAGGAAATGTGGAGTCCAATTAGAAATATTACGAATAAACGTAACTGCTGTTAAAAAAGGTGTTCTTTCCCACCTAACTATTCTATTAAAATCTTGAGGCAATCTAAAGAAGAGTACCAAAAAAAAGGATCAACATTCTCTAATTTGTATAAGAGTCTGTCCTTGTGTTTCTTGATACAACGAAAGTAGCTCCAGATGAATTCATAACACCTATCAGAAGCACTTTCGATGGAGGAGAAGTCAAGAACTAGGAGCTTGCTCTATCGCACTCTGAAGACTATACTTGGGCATCTAACAGACCAACTCAACCAAATTTTCTCTTGCGCATGCTCAAGGCCACATATCTTTGGCACAATATTCATTTAGTATCGACTTTTCATATGGCTCTTTGTTTGTTGCTCAGATTGTCCAAAATTGTTCGTGCACCTGTGTAGAATCCCCCAAAATGCACTATTTTAGAGGATCCGACATGCACCGTTTTGGCATTTTTGAAGAGGCAGAGCAGCATAGGCTTTTAGATTAATTCTAATTTCAGTTCCTAAATCATAGTCTAAACAGTTAATTAACACACACACACTCCTTACCTTTTCATACTAGTAGTCGTAGTATTACTCAAGGAGTTTCTTGTCCCTCAATGTCACTTATTATCTGTTGTTTCTTGCACTTAGAATATCATATTATTTTGTTGTGGTTGCAGTTCTTTTTTCAAAATGCTTTGACATGCTTTTTATAGTATTTTCCCATGACTTCTTCACTCATGTTATTTCTTTTTTCGATTATCTTTGAAATTATTTCCTTGAGCCGATGGTCTATCAGAAATAGTCTCTCTACCTTCAAGGTAAGGGTAAGGTCTGTGTACACTCCACCCTCCCCAGACTCCACTTGTAGGAGTACACCGGATATATTGTTGTTGTTGTTGTTGTACACTCCTTCCCTTTTCAGTATAAAAATGAAATCCTTTGGCATTATCAGCAAAGTGGAAATGGCTCTTTTGGGTCTGTTATATGTCAATTTACTCCGGTTCTATTGCAAACAAAACAATTGCCTCTTATCAGTGCAAGGCAGCCATACCACTTCCTCTCATCCATAGAACAAAGAAAAAAATTTAAACTTAAATCCTTCAGTTTCCCCCCTTTGCCCCTTACCCTCTTCCATGCTAACTCCTCCTGAACCCTTCACCCTTCCCCTTGAACAAAACACCCATTTCCCCAAATTTCTATATTCCTTTGCACTGTAAAATTAAGTCAGAATTGATTGTTGAGCGGTGTAAAGTGTTAAACATTTCTTCAAAGAATTAACAATCCAATTTTCTAATTTGACAACATCGGTACTCCAATTACATAGGCAGCAAATTCAGTCATATGAAAAAGAAAAAACCATGTCCGCGAAATAAAAGATAATCACTTCATCAGACAAGTTATTTGATCAATAAAAAATTAGCTAATCTAGAAGAAAAGGTGTTTGATCAAATTTGTTGATTCCTTACCACTACTTTGGCTCTTGTGATTGATTTGGTTTTAGAATCAATAACGTATATTTCTTCGAAATCAAGAGCAAACTCTGGATCACCTGCCCTGCGATTCCTGTAGTGCTTTGTCAAGAATACCTGCAACAGAAACACACTGATCATACAACCCATAGAATGCAAGATTAAACATTCTTACCTTCCTAACATAGTCTTCATACCAGTCAAGAGGAGATATCTGGATTAAGTACTTGAATATCATAGTTGTGTGATACAACCATAAGAATTTTGATGAACTTTTTTTCAGGAAACATGGATGGAGTACAAGAGATCAGTATATAAGGCTTAAGCAACAAAAATTCCAAAATGATCACCAAAAATGGGTAATAAAGTTTAGGGCCTCCCTCCAAAAACAAATCAAGAAAGAGGATTAAGGAGGAAGATTTGCCTAAAAGCAAAAATAAAGAAAAAGAAGAAACAAAAACAAGAATACTAAAAGTGCCTTTCTTGAACTTTTTCCTTTCTTATTTTCTTATGTCTCAATGGAAGCTCATCCCATAGCCCAGCTTGCATTTTACATTACAATTAATACTACTTCACAAGCTTCATATCTTTAGCAAAATAAACTGCATAAACAGCATATGACAGAACAAATGTCTAATCAGTTGAAACAGAAGACATCAATACCTTCATAATTTCCCTCTCAGATTTATACATGGGATCTCTAGGTGCATCAATGGGAGGCTCTGTCACATTGTAGCACCCATAATCACTCATTGCACACCTGATATACTACATGAAAAAACATATTGTTGATCAAGAAGTTACTTAACCACACTAAATCTATTGTAAGTTGAATCACAAGTACTCAAAAGTAAGTCATACAGCAATCAACATGTACAATCATAAACATATAAATACTACACCTTCTGAGGCATTGGTGCAAGAACTCTGGGAATGGCATATATATCAGTATCTGGAGGTGTAACATACATCTGCATAACAAATACAAATGATACTTCATTAGCTAGCACATGCATTGTTAAAATGGTAACGAACAAATTTTACTATCTGAATTTCCTACACCCCAAACTTTGGTATAATGTTCTTTTCATTTGCTGACCTACCCATGTTAAACATACACATGGGTGCGGTAGTACTAGGTGCAGTCCTTCAAATTACTCTAAAAACTTTATCAAATTGACAATCCCACCAGGATATATATATATATCAATTGGCATGCCAAATACACACCCATATTTGAGTCCATGTAACATGGAAAGACAAAACCCCTATTTCTTTTTAAAAAATACATCTGAGGTGTAATCCACCCAACGGCCTGTCCAGTCCACAAGCACAGGTTTTGCCAATGTAATTATGCTCATAGGTTGAAGCAGATTGGCACCAAGTTTGGAAGCTATTATTCCAATAGTGATCAACAGTACATTATTCCCCTGACTCAGCCTCTAGGTCATCCCTTTTGGACAACCCTGATAACCATTTTATCAAGACAGAAATCAACAGTGTTTACATCAATATGCATTCCGAACACCGAGAAACTTATAAGGATATAGTGCAACTATAACCGTTACATATAATACTAGGCAAAGCGCTAAAATGCAGATATTTTATCCATAAAAAGAAACCAAATATGCAATTTCCAATATACAAATGTGCAGATTCTAGTGCTAAGATACTAATGCTCCCAGCAGACAAAAAAAGAGACAAATACTCAGAATTTAACCTCACGAAAATCATAAACATCGTTATCAGGATCAGGAGGTTTACGAATGAAGAAATCACAATCGAAAAGGCAAATTTTATGAAACTCCTCCTCCTTAATCCTATAATCCACAATTTTCTCCGAATCCCATCCTTGAGTAAACACAAAGCTACTGCTATTCACCATCACAATGTCATCATCACCCCTAGCAACAGCTAAAGATATAGCACTACCACCACCTAAGAGAGTATCATAGTCAACATCAAAGTCCTTCTTGTTGTCTGCTTCTTCCACTTCATCTTCGTCCATGTCATAGTCATCTGTACCTCCGCCGTCAGCATCTCCGTCATCGGCGAACACCCTGAAATCCGGTCTTTTTGAGCTCAAACTTTGTTTAACAAAAACGGGGTTGTTGGAAATTGGCTTAGCGAACGAAATGGTGAAAAGGGTCGGTGTAGAAAGTAAAGAAGGTGCAGTGGAGAAGGTTGAAAGCTTCGCCGGAAGCGGCAAGAGGAGACCGGCGCTCATAGTTGTTCAGAGAGTGAAGAGGAAAAAAGAGTGAAGTGGGGGAATGGATTAGATTTGTACTTTTTGTTACTCATATTATGGTCCTTTAATATCCTAGATTTGATACTTAAGTCCCCTCGAAAGTAGGGATGGCAAAGATGCGGGGCGATGTGGGGAGTGTTAAATCCGTACAAAGCTACAAATGTTTCGATCCACCTAACCTTGCCCTGCCCCATCTCATGTAGTAAATTTTTTTATTTTCAATACGTTCATCCTCATCTCATCATGTCCCGCATAAATTCATCTTGTATAATTTGTTTTTTTTATGACTTTCCTGCCACTTACTTTGTTCTATTTTTTTTCTTTTTATAAGCTTAATATGTTAGAAAAGATTAGCTGAAACTTTTGTAATATAAAATCAATTATAAAAACTTGATTTCTTGATCTTTAGAACTCCGTTTGAGCTGATTTTTGTTTCTAATTGCTAGAAATTGTTGGGCTTTTGAGTTAGGATTATTGGGGGAGCATTGTGGGCTTGTTTTGGAGGTAATTTCTCGTCCAAAACCTACTTAGTTATCTCTTTAATGGTGATTTCTCGAAGTTTTAGTGCATGAGCTGTTTCTGGTGGATTTAAGGCTCAGATTGTGCCCTTTTCGGGGAACAGACTCCTTAGTTGAATGAGATCAATGGACTCCTGGCGCGGGTCTTAAAATGTCATTTTGACTCGCTTTTAATTTCGTCTTCAATTATTGCAATTTGGGTGTCAAAAAGTCTATATTGACGTTGTGATCATTTATTTGATAGTGTGACAACAATCGGAGGCAGTTCAGAAGGGTAAAGCTCTTGTTTAGTGATTTTGGAGCGCGCGTGATCAATTTTGAGGTAGGATACGACTTACCGATCTTATATTGAGTTTGCGTTGCTATTTACATGTTATTAAGCTAGTATTATAAGGGTTATCTACCTTTAATCATGTTTAGTTGGTAGAACACATGTTTTAGCCATTTTTTGGATAGTTTTCGAGTAATTGAGCATGCCTACTTAGTCCGCGTTGTCGTATTTTACCTTATTGTATCTATTTGTTTGATTGTACTGATATTGGTGGCTTGTCCTTTGCCTTAGCCTAACTATACGCTAGTGATTGCCTTAGACTTGCTATTTGGAGTTGTTAGGCCTTAGAAATCCCCTGGATTCGCTTCAGACGGCTTAACTCTCAGTAGATTGATGTAGCAGACTTGGGTATGGTAGTATAAATCATTATATAGGCGACAACTCAACTCGTGTAACCTTTCGTCCATAACTTTCCTTATGTTTAGGCCCTATTGGGAGACAATCGGAGTCTAATAGCCATTGTTCGAGGCCCTGACGCATCTCTAATAGTCACTGTTTGAGGCCCTGACACATCTCTTTTAATTTAGCCACGGTTCGAGGCCTTGACACAATTCTAACAACCCTGGTGCGAAGCCTTGACACATTACCACAAGCCACAATTTTGAGTCCGGGTACATTATTATTTGTCAGGTTTGAGTCGTGACATTGTGGTTTCATTGGGTTCTTCGGGCTGCCTTCGCCGCTGTTAGAGTCTGAGGCGGGTCGTTTCAGTTCTGAAATACTTCTAATCCTAGATAGTATTATCTTTAGCTCTTATGTGAACTCATCGAGCTTATGGGGGTCCGTTAAGGTTATTTACTTTCCAGTTGCGCATAAGTGTACCTTCTGGGCTTATAGAGGTCCAATTAGGTTATAAATAGTTTTTTACTTTACTGTTTTGTTCCTTCTAAATTTGTGGGCTTTATATTTAGACTTTCTGTTATTGCTTTGTTTATCTGACCTCTAGTCACCATTTTTTTTGCGCTTTTCATATTGTATTTACTTTCCAAGATTAATCAGTTTATGATGCTTACTGGGTACCTATTGTTTTGGTACTTATGATACACTCTACATTTGTTTTCTTGATGCTGATCCTAACACCAGTCGACTATGGTGATTCGAGTTTTCACAGAGATCTTAGAAGATAGAGGATGTACTGATGACGTCCTAGTTCGACTTATCTCGATCTGTATATTGTTTTAACTAATCTTTTGTATTCAAGACAATTCTATGCTTTTTTGGTCGACTTTTAGGACTTGTATTCTTATAATATCTTTGTACTTTCGTCCACTAGGTCATGGGATTGGATCAGTGTATATATGTTATGATTATGTCATTTTTGTTTTCTATGACGTTCTCCTTTAAAATGTTATTATTTCTCATTTGTTGTTGATTCTGCCTAATATGCTTGTTACTTGTCGTTTTGAGATGCGGGTTGTCTTATCTAGTGATATGTTATGATAGGTATCATCATGGCTCGAGTTTTTCGACCGTGACAAGAACTCCTTAAATTAATTAATTTAGCAAATACTAATATGTTGTTCTCTAATTTGATCGAGGTTTAAATGGGGTATTGTAACACCCCGTAACTAGAAAGAAGTTAAAAGTGGAAATAGTCATTTTTGGAAAGAATATAAAAATCTGGAAAATTTGTTAAGTATGTTAAGTTGGATTTTTGGTCAACTTCAAGCGACAATAACTTCTAGCTCAGGATGAGTTAGGTGTGTTTCCAGATACCGTAGGAAATATCTTGAAACAATCTTTCCAACGCCGCCGAGTTTGCGCGATTCTGATTTCGTGTGAGTGAGATATGCCTATTTGAAGTTGGGTTGTTCAAATAATGAAAGTCTAATCCGGGTTTTAGAAGGGCATTATCTCACTCATACGAAAAAGTTAGGGTTTTGAGAAAAGAGAAAAGAAGAGGAGAAGGAGCAAGAATCGTCAAGATCTTCAAGAAAAGTTTCTGGATTTCGTCAAGGGGTGATCCCTACGAGGTATGTGAGATCACATAGTGTTGGGTTAGTTTACCCACGCGCCAAACAAGTTTAATTCAACTTATTTTCTTCCTAAAAGATTGATAATTTGATGTTCTTGAGTTGTATTCTTGAATAAGTTTCGTTCTTGAATTTGAGATGAGAGTGAGGAGTTCTTGAGAGTTTAATGTTGATTATTAGAGTTTCTTTGAGTTAGATTCTAGTGTATATGTTTTGGGTACTTGAATCTAAAGAGATATTGAGGAAAATAGTCAAAATTAATCGAATTAAGGTTAGAGAACGAGTTGAAAAATTCGTCAGATCGCACTTGGGGAGGGTCTGGTGCGGTGCGCCCCATCTGCGGCAAAGGGGCTGGGGCGGCGCGCCTATAGTGCGCTAGAAATGAGCCCTAGTAAGTTGGGGCTGGCGCGGCGCGCCAGGGACGCGCTCGGATCGTCGTTTTCCACCCGTTTTTCGTTGTTTAGCCTATTTAAGTCCTCCTAAAGTGTACTAACACTTCCCAATGATTCTAACTACTTTAAATGACTTCTAAACACCTAGAAATCATCCAGAAACATGAATCATAACCTTGAATCCATAAATTCAAATTCAAGGAAAGTTAAGAGCCAAGTCTAGGAAGTTCTTAGAGTCCTTTCAAGAAGTCTTTTGCAGATGCTTTTAACTTTGTTTTAAAACTTAAAGTTCAAGTTAAGTAAAGAGTAAAGATTGAAGTTCATTTCTTCAAAAGTATATGGAGACTATGTATTCCCAAAGGGTTTTAAATGTTTTCACATTTAAACAAGAAAAGGAAACCTTGATTTCCAAAGAGCCTTTGAGCTAGTTTCCAGTAAAGAGTTAATGCTTTCATAATTAAGCAAGAGAGGAAACTTTGATTTCCAAGTAGGGCTGGGCGTTCGGTCGGTTCGGTTCGGTTTGTAAATTTTGATTCGGTTTTTTGATTTTCGGTTTGACAAAAATGTGAAACCAAACTGAAATAAATTCAGTTCGGTTCGGTTTCTACAATTTCGGTTTGGTTTATTTCGGTTCGGTTTTTTATTTAACCAAATTTAATTAACAGTGGCCTGTGGGCTGTGCCATCTAGATAATTTTAGTAAATTGAAATAATAGGGTTTCAGAAATGGTCATATTCTTTTGCATATTCCAGAAGAGGTATTGAAACAAGTGCAGGACACTCCTCTTTATAACTGGGGATACTCACAGTATATACAAACAAATGAACCATTCACCACTAATTTATATGTATCTATCTTCAAGATCAGCTAAACATTTCAAACTCAACAAACTGGAGATTATCAGATCTGTTAAGACACCCAATATTGTTAACATATTGAAATTTTTGAAGCAGAATTATGTTTCTATTATAAGCAAACATCCTCAGAGTTTCATGGCCAACATCCATTGCTGTCTATAACGAATTAAATATATGTTGTTACATACTTACATTTACAGGGTATGACAATTACAACTTACAAGCACACCCCACAATACTTATGTAATGACCTTCCTGGTCATTTCTGTGTTTTGCCTTTTGTGTGTTATTTAGAGCATTCTTGTAGCGACCCCAAGTCATTTATGACTTGCTGGGACTGACAGTCCAGTCACCTGGTCGTTCGTTTGGTCTTGGTGTGAGTTTTAGTGTTTTTGGAGTTTATGAACCTTGAACGATCATTTTCGATCAAAAGTTCAAGAAAATGATATCATAATCCAATTCTGACGATTCCATCAGCTTCGGAAGGGTCATTTAAGGCTAATAGCATGGTCAGCATGACTCCCGAGGTTTTCAGTGTGAGTCAGTGCGATTAGGCGTTTTAACTTTAAGTTTAAGCCTAAGTTTGACTTTAGTCAACATTCTGAGTAAATGCGCTCGGATGAGAATTCCGTCAGTGCGGTTAGCTCCGGAATGTCAATTTTGGTCTAGATTGACCCTTCTTTTGTATCCCGAGGTTTTCGATATTTTTCCGATCCCTTTTGTGGTTTTTGACTTAAAATGGTATTTGGGTGTGGGACCCACTTTTTATCGAGATGACCTCTGATGGAAATTTTGACTGCGCCGTTGTGTCCGGAATATCAATTTTGGTATGGTTGCATATCTCGTTTGCGTGCACGGGGTTCCGAACGAGATCGGAGCACCCCGTCGGAGTTTTTAGTTTTTGGAAAATTGCAGAAAATCTGTTATTTAGTGCAGAAAAACAGCAACATTTTTCCAAACCTTAAAACCCTCATAACTCTCTCATCTCTCAACCGATTTAGGTGATTCGAAATGCGGGAGCTTCGTATTCTCGGTGGCTTCGCTATAGAGTGTTCGGAAGTTATTGGGTGCACGTAGTTCGAGGTAATTTCGTGATTAACCTGACAGCTGTACCCTTTTTCTAGCTTTTGTTTTTGGCATTCTTGTTTTGGTCATATCTCACTCATTTTAGCTCGGTTTTGGGTGATTCGAAGTCCCACGTGTTGGGAATTATTGTCGCTAACTCTTAGAGTGTTCAAAGAGTGCTGGGCACCTTTCGATTATCGTTAATTTCAAGTTTACACTGCTGCTGTTTTCTTTTTTTAGTGGATTAAAGTGTGATTTTCTTGCTTGTTGGTTTTTGCTGCGTTTTGAGCCCCGAATTGTGTTTCATTTTGGAACACAAGTTTGGGGTGTTGTTTAGGGTCTCTTGAAGGAGTCAAATTCATACAGTTCGGTGCGGGTCCCACGATTCCCTTTTTGACTCCAAAATTGACCCGACTCTATTTGTTGTAATTTTGGTGTCTAAACGACCGTACTAACGTTGTGATCCTATATTTGATAGAGTGACAGCGTTAAAGGGTCGTTCGGGAAGGAAAAACTCCGGTAAAGTGATTTGGAGAGCGCGTGATCGGCGCCTTAAGGTAGGCTACGACTTCCTTTCTTTTAGATTGAGCTTAATTGTGTAAAAGCATGTCGATTGGAGCGAATTGAGGGTGGGTACCAGTTTCCTACTTTACTTTGATTAGATACCTCCTGCTAGGATCAATTGGCCATATTTCAGGTGTAGTATCATGTTAACCGGTTTAGTAGAGTCGCATGCTTATGTGCTAAATGCTATTGTATGCTTGTATGCTATGTGTTGCATGCCTTGTTCATCCTTAACCGTAAGCATGATGTCCTTTGTCTAGGTTAGACTAGCATTGCCTTAGACTTATGACATGTATGGGCTGGATAGCCTTGACTTTCTGCCGACGTCGTTCGGATGACTTAGCTCCTTGTATACTGGAGTAGAAGACTTGAGTCTGATAGTTTGAGCCTTAGATTAGGCGTTATCGCTGCTTGATGCACGTCTGTATCTTCTCCCTCTCATTTTGCAGTTCCGACGCATTCCCGAAGGTTTGGTGCATCACTAGAGGCGTGGGATTGAGATAGTATAGGCTTAGAGCCTTTTCTGTGATTTCCTAGAGTGTACGGCGTTCCACGGTGGTTGTTGTTGGATTGGATCCTATTGGAGATACCATCACCCCCGGGGTCATTCTTTCTAGCTGTGCTGGGAACGTATCGCTGGCTGGGTAGACTCGGTGATATCGACGATCTCCCCCGGGCCTCTCTTTCTAGCTGGGCTGGGAGTGTGCTGCTGGCTGGGTGTCCCCGGGTCGCTCTTTCTAGCTGGGCTGGGAGCTGACTGCATGGTAGGACGACTCGCGATATCTACCTCACTCACGGGTCCCTCTTTCTAGCTGGGCTGGGAGTGGACTGTTTGGTTGGGTGCCCCCTGGGGTCACTCTTTCAAGCTGGGCTGAGAGTGCACTGCTGGGTGGGTGGAGTCTGATGGATTATCTTGGTTACTTTGGGCTGGGTGCCCGGTTTTCTTCTTTCTCAGTAGACTTAGCTTTTCTGTGTACCTGTCGGGATTATGGGGGTCCGTTCAAGTTTTATTTAAATTTGCGCACGAGTGTACCTTCTGGGCTTATGGGGGTCCAGTTAGGTTTAGTTTAGTTGTACTTAGTTTGTTTCTGGTATGCTCGTGTGCTTTCTTTTCATATCCGCTTTGACCTTTCTGTGTTTAGATTCTATCCTTTCTTATTGTTTTTACCCTTTTTTCTCAGTCGGCCTATGATGCCTACTGAGTACCTGTTGTGTTGGTACTCATGCTACGCTCTGCATCTATTTCGTGATGCAGGTCCCAGTACCAGTTATCAGCGGTGAGTAGTTCCAGCCTTCTTTTGCAGTTGTGACTCGGAGACGAGGGCAAGGACTTGGCGTTTTGGGTTTGTTCTGCCTCCTTCTTTTGGTTTAGCTAGTCTTGTTGCCTTTGAGACACGCTCTGTTGTGGTCCACTTTTGGGACTTGCACTCTTTATTAGATAGCTCTGTACTAGTGACTTCCAGGTTTTGGGAAGGATCATGTATATATTTATTTTGGTTTACTTCCGCCTTATTTTCCTTGTTTAGTTTATTGTTTCCGCTAGTTTCTACCCTTACACTCATTGCTTGATGTTCTGGGTTTCGGGTTGGCTTACCTACTGGTAGGGTATAGTAGGTGCCATCATGATTCGAGAAATCGGGTCGTGACAACTTACTACTCATCTCGTACTTGAAATTGAATATAACATATATAAGGATTTTTAGATGAAGTTAATACTTAAGACGCGATGAACAGGTCAGTTAGCACCGACCTTCGACTTTCGAGTCACGAGCACTGAGCAGTTACGGGCTGAAAGGCGCAAGCACTCAGCGAGGAGCCAGGAGCAACGGCTGGCCTGAGACTTAAGAGACGACGGACGACGAGCTGAGAGATGAGAGTTGAGAGACGAGCTGCAGTGTAAGTCATAACTGAGATGAGACGACTAACGAGAGTTGAGAGTTTAGAGATGAGAGTTACGTCTTCCAGTGGTCTGTGTTAGGGAAATCAATTTAGGGATTTTTGATTGGAATTTGGGCCTAATTTGAATATGGGCCGGCTGGGCATGGGCTGACATTTAATTAAGGGGTACATATAATTTCGGTTTTTTCGTTTAACTGATTGTTTTTAGCTAAAAACCGAAAACCAAAAACCGAACCAAAAAATTAAAATATTGGAAACTGAAACTGAAATCAACTGAAATAACCAAAAAATTGAAACTGAAATTTTAAAAAAAATGGTTCGGTCGATTTTTTTGATTTAAACTGTATTATGCCCAGTCCTATTTCCAAGATAGCCTTTGAGCTAAGTTTTTGAGCAATTATCTCAAATCATAGAAAGAAGTATGTTTTTAAACATAAGAGCTAGTATCATATTTTGGGAGTAGTATTGAGCACCGATATGGGGGAGAGTTCAGACAACTCACAGCCCCCATAAACCATTTAGCCATCATGGGTAGAAAAGGGTCATACTTTTTAGATGATTCTTTTAGTGCTTTTTAGCATAGACTAGTGGATCCACTTAGTAGTTCAGGTTCTATACCCCCGGCAAGGTATAGGTCGGCCCTGACAGCGTGAGGCAAAATGACGTATCATCACAATAACTCTTAAGTGATGGTTGTCGGTTAGAAAAACTCCAACAGAAGTAAGTGTATTCTTATATACACAGTTTATTTGTATTTTTACATACATCCCAGAGTTATATTGTATGTTTGCATACATACAGAGTTGACATCCATGTTTTAAAAGCTTTTCTTTATATTGCACTTGTTTTAAAATGCTTTATATTGAAATGAGTTCAGTTATGTTGATTTGAGTTGAGCCAGGTAAGTTCTTCAGTTCCTTTCAAGCTTATGTCTTGTTTTTGAATTCCCCTCGCATACTCGTCATTCAATGTACTGATGTCATTTGTCTTGTATCTTATTATGATGCAGACACAAGTTACCAAGATCATCATCTAGCGCCTCGTTGATCCAGTTGAGCATTCAGAGTCAGTTGGTGAGCCTCTTTGCTTTTCGGAGGGCTCCTTTGTTATCATTTGCTTTATAGTATCATTTGCTAGGATGATCAGGGGTCTTGTACCGACATACATCTCAATTGTTTTTGAGGCTTTATAGACAGTCAGATGTTAGGTCTTTAGTATTTTCATTGTCATTATCTTATGTTGAGACTTGAGTTTGGCTTAATGGCTAGTTGAATGTTCCTTTATAACATTCCAGTTTATTACATAGATTTATCTGTGTTGAGTTAAGTCTTCCGCTGAGTAAGTAAGCCAGGCCAAAGGTTTCCTTGGGGGACAGTAATGGTTCTCGACCGCTTGTCCCGCCCAGGGTGTAGGCTCGGGGCGTGAAAAACTTAGTATCAGAGTCCAAGGTTCAAGAGTCCTAAGGAGTCTATGAAGCCGTGTATGTAGAGTCTTAGTTATCTGTGTGAAGCGCGCCACATCTATAATTAGGAGGCTGCAACACTTAGGAAACTTTCTCATTTCTTTCACACTCATTTCGTGTGTTAGAGTTTGATCTTTAAAAAGTTTCTTCTAACTCGTGATTGTGCGTGTCTTTTAGATCATGCCTCCACGAAAAGCCGTCAAAGGTCATCCTGCTAGGCGTAATGTTGAGGAGAAAGGGGTACCTAATGCACCTGGAGTGCAACCCCAAGGAGAAGTTACTAATGTTAAGTTCAGGGAAGCGATAAGGATGCTAAGTCAAACTATGACTAACCAGGTTAGGCAACAAAGAGGATCCAGCCTCGACAAGAAGAGGCTGACACTTCGAGGATTCATGAGTTCTTGAGGATGAACCCTCCAAGTTTCACTGGTTCAAGCACTATTGAGGATCCAGAGAACTTTATTGAGGAGCTGTAAAAGATATTTGATGTCATGCACGTTACTGATACTGAGAGGGTGGAACTAGTTGCATACCAAATGAAGGGTGTCGCTAGGATTTGGTTCGATCAATGGAAGAAGAATCGAGTTGAGGATGCACCACCTGCGAGTTGGGCTTGTTTTGAGGAGGCCTTCTTGGGGCGTTTCTTTCCCCAAGAATTGAAAGAGGCTAAGGTACGAGAGTTCCTCACACTTAAGCAGGATTCTTTGAGCGTTCATGAGTATAATCTGAGGTTCACACAAATTTCCCGGTATGCTCCGGAGATGGTTGACATGAGGAGTAGAATGAGTTTATTTGTTGCTGAGTTGTCTCGTCTGTCGAGTAAGGAAGGTAAGGCTGCAATGCTAATATGTGACATGGATACAGCAAGGTTGATGGTCTATGTGCAACAGGTTGAGGAAGAGAAGCTGAGGGATAGAGAAGAGTTCAAGAATAAGAGAGCTAAGACACGGAATTAGTCCGGACAGCAGAAGAATAATGCCAACCGGTCATCCTTCCAACAGAAACAGAAGGGACCTACTCCATCATTTGCTAGTGCACCTACACCAAAGAACAAAGTGAGTACAATAGTCAGAATTTCTGAGCGAAACCTACCTATTCTCAGGGTAGTATGTCTCAAAAGGGTAGCAAGCCTCTTGCATGTGCTAAGTGTGGTAGGAACCACTCATGTACATGTCGTGATGGCTCCACTGGTTGCTTCAAGTGTGGACAGAATGGTCATTTCATGCGAGAATGTCCAAAGAACAAGCAGGGTAATGGTAATGGGGGCAATAGAGCCCAGTCTTCTTCAGTTGGTCCACCAGATAGAGCTACACCTAGAGGGGCTACTTCAGGTACTTGCAGAGGATCAAACCTTCTATATGCAATCTCCAGTCGCCAAGAGAAAAAGGATTCGCCAGATGTTGTCATTGGCATGATCCAAGTCTTTAACTCTAATGTTTATGCTTTGCTAGATCCAGGAGCAAGTTTATCTTTTGTAACTCCATATGTTGCTATGAATTTTGATGTTATTCCTGAGCAACTTAGTGAACCCTTCAATAGTTCTACATCTGTTGGTGAGTCTATTCTAGTAGAGAGAGTCTATAGTGATTGTCCCGTTTCCGTCAATCACAAGAGTACCATGGCTGATTTAGTTGAGTTAGACATGGTAGATTTTGATGTCATTCTTGGTATGGACTGACTTCATGCCGTTTATGCCTCAGTTTACTGTAGAACTCGAGTTGTCAAGTTCCAGTTTCCAAGTGAGCCAGTCTTAGAGTGGAAAAGTAGTTCAGCAGTGCCTAAGAGTCGTTTCATTTTGTACCTTAAGGCAAGGAAGTTAGTTTCTAAGGGGTGTGTCTATCACTTGGTCCGAGTTAATGACTCAAGTATTGAGATACCTCATATTCAGTCTGTTCCAGTAGTAAAAGAGTTTCCAGAAGTATTTCCAGATGATCTTCCCGGAGTCCCTCCTGAGAGAGAGATAGACTTTGGTATAGACATTCTTTCAGATACTCATCCTATATTTATTCCGCCATATAGGATGGCACCATCAGAGTTGAAAGAGCTTAAGTTGAAAGATCTCATTGATAAGGGCTTTATTCGACCAAGTGTCTCACCTTGGGGCGCTCCGGTCCCATTTGTGAGAAAGAAAGATGGTTCCATTAGGATGTGTATAGATTGCCATTAGTTGAACAAGGTTACCATCAAGAATAAGTATCATCTTCCGAGAATTGATGATCTTTTCGATCAGTTTCAGGGTGCTTCTTGTTTTTCTAAGATAGACCTCAGATTAGGTTGCCATCAGTTGAAAATAAGAGAATGTGATATTCCCAAGACAGCATTCAGGACCCGTTATGGTCACAATGAGTTTCTGGTCATGTCTTTTGGTTTGACAATTGCGCCTGCAGCATTCACGGACCTTATGAATAGAGTATTCAAGCCTTATCTAGATATGTTTGTTATCGTGTTCATTGATGACATACTATTTTATTCAAGGAATGAAGAAGATCATGCTAGTCATCTCAGAATTGTTCTCCAGACTTTAAAAGATAGAGAGTTGTATGCCAAGTTCTCTAACTGTGAGTTTTGGCTTGAGTATGTGGCATTCTTAGGCCACATTGTGTCTGGAGAGGGAATTAAAGTTGATACTCAGAAAATTGAGGCAGTGCAGAATTGTCCTAGACCCACTTCTCCAATTGATATTAGGAGTTTCTTGGGTTTGGTTGGCTATTATAGAAGGTTCATAGAAGGGGTTCTCATCTATTTCATCCCCTTTGACCAAGTTAACTCAAAAGACAGTGAAGTTTCAATGGTCTAAAGCTTGTGAGAAAGGCTTTCAGGAATTGAAAAAGAGGTTGACTACTGCCCCAGTTTTGATATTACCAGAAGGTATGCAAGGATTTCTTGTCTATTGTGATGGGTCTAGAGTTGGTTTGGGTTGTGTTTCAATACAAAATGGCAAGATTATAGCTTATGCCTCCAGACAGTTGAAAGTTCATGAAAAGAACTGCCCAACCCATGATCTAGAGTTAGTTGCGGTAGTGTTTGCTTTGAAAATATGGCATCATTATTTGTATGGTGTTCATATTGATGTATTCACTGATGAAAAGAGCCTTCAATATGTGTTTACTCAGAAAGAGCTTAATCTCAGACAAAGGAGGTGGTTAGAATTACTCAAGGATTATGACATGAGTATACTTTATTAGCGAAAAATGTGCATAGACTTGCACGTTTGGGAGTCCGACTAATGGATTCCACAGAAGTAGGAGTGGTGGTGTTGAATGGGGCTGAATCATCATTAGTGTCAGAAGTAAAAGAGAAGCAAGACCAAGACCCAATTTTTCTTGAATTAAAGGCAAATGTTCATAAGCAAAAAGTGTTGGCTTTTGAACAAGGGGGAGATGGTGTATTGAGATATCAAGGTAGATTGTGTGTACCAAGAGTGGATGAACTCCAAGAGAGAATCATAGAGGAGGCTCAAAGCTCTAGATATTCCATTCATCCGGGTTCCACAAAGATGTATCGCGATTTGAGAGAGGTTTATTGGTGGAGTAGTATGAAGAAGGGCATTGCAGAGTTTGTTGCAAAGTGTCCGCATTGCCAACAAGTTAAAGTAGAGCACCAAAGGCCAGGCGGTATGGCTCAGAATATAGAACTTCCAAAATGGAAGTGGGAGATGATTAATAAGGATTTCATCACAGGTTTACCAAGGTCTCGCAGGCAGCATGATTCTATTTGGGTGATTGTCGATAGAATGATAAAATCAGCCCACTTCTTGCCGGTAAACACCGCCCATACAGCAGAGGACTATGCCAAGTTGTAACTTCAAGAAGTGGTTAGACTTCATGGAGTTCCGGTCTCCATTATTTCAGATAGAGGTGCGCAATTTACTGCACAGTTTCAGAAGTAATTCCAAAAAGTCTTGGGTTCAAAGGTGAACTTAAGTACTACCTTCCATAGTGGGCAAGCAGAGCGCACTATTCAAACCTTAGAGGATATGTTGAGGGCTTGCATGATTGATTTTAAAGGTAATTGGGATGATCAGCTACCTCTCATCGAGTTCGCTTATAACAATAGTTACCACTCTATCATATAAATGGCTCCTTATGAAGCTCTTTATGAAAGAAGATGCAGATATCCTATTGGATGGTTTGAAGTTGGTGAAGCGGGGTTGATAGAACCATATTTAGGTCATCAAGCTATGGAGAAGGTGAAAATGATTTAAGAGAGGTTGAAAATGGCGCAGAGTCATCAGAAATCCTACACCAATGTTAGGAGAAGGGAGTTAGAGTTTGAAGTAAATGATTGGGTATACTTGAAAGTTTCACCCATGAAAGGTGTTATGAGATTCGATAAGAAGGGGAAGCTTAGTCCCCGTTATATTGGCCCTTACAGAATATCGAAAAGGGTAGTTAATGTAGCTTATGAGTTGGAGCTACCACAAGAGTTTGTCGCGGTTCATCCGGTGTTCCACATCTCCATGTTGAAGAAGTGCATGGGTGATCCTTCATTGATCATACCAACTGAAGATATTAGCATCAAGGATAGCTTATCTTATGAGGATATTTCGGTTCAGATTCTAGATTGCCAAGTTTGCAAGTTGAGGACTAAGGAAGTAGCATCAGTCAAAGTCCTTTGGAGGAACCAATTTGTTGAGGAAGCTACTTGGGAAGCTGAGCAAGATATGAAGAAGAGATATCCACATCTCTTTGAAACCGGAGAAGTTCCAGACCAAAGTACTAATTCTCTTCATAGTACTCTTTCATTTATAAGTTAGCATGTTGTAATTGCGTTGCTTGTTGGGTGTTTGAGATGAATGTTACATGTTACGCCCTTAGCCTACTAAGAGTAAGCTCATTCGAGGATGAATATTCCCAAGGGGGATATATTGTAACACCCCGTAACTAGAAAGAACTAGAAAGAAGTTAAAAAGTGGAAATAGTCATTTTTGGAAAGAATATAAAAATCTGGAAAATTTGTTAAGTATGTTAAGTTGGATTTTTGGTCAACTTCAAGCGACCAAAACTTCTATCTCATAATGAGTTAGGTGTGTTTTCAGATATCGTAGGAAAGATCTTGGAACAGTCTTTCCAACGCTGCCGAGTTTGCGTGATTCTGAGTTTGTATGAGTGAGATATGCCTATTTGAAGTTGGGTTGTTCAAATAAGGAAAGTCTAATACGGATTTTAGAAGGGCATTGTGGTCTTTTCCTTACCTAATTATTTTATTACATTTTTGGGTAATTTATTGGGGTCTAAACTGATCTTAGTCAGTTTACGCTTCTGGAAAAAAAAGTTAGGGTTTTGAGAAAAGAGAAAAGAAGAGGAGAAGGAGCAAGAATCGTCAAGATCTTCAAGAAACGCTTGTGGATTTCAGCAAGGGGTGATCCCTACGAGGTATGTGAGATCACATAGTATTGGGTTAGTTCACCCACCCCGCCAAGCATGTTTAGTTCAGTGTATTTTCGTCCTAAAAAGATTCATAATTTGATGTTCTTGAGTTGTATTCTTGAATAAGTTTCATTCTTGAATTTGGGATGAGAGTGAGGAGTTCTTGAGAGTTTAATGTTGATTATTAGGGCCCGTTTAGCCATAGATTTCCCAAATAATATTTGGAAAAAATTTGGCAAATAGTGTTTGTCCATACAATTTGCTATTATTTGGCAAATATTTTTGGCAAATATCCCAAATTCCCAAATACTAATTTTTTCTAGTATTTGGGCCAAATCTCATTATTTGGGATCTTTTGAAAATTAAAATTTTATCCCAAACTTTTATCGTTTACAAAAACACCCTATATAGTAGTTGTTTGTGTCGTATTACATAATTTTTCACGTGAACACCAAAATAGTGATGAAATATTCAGTGAATATTAAATCTATATATATATATATATATATATATATATATATATATA
>JAJOOO010017898.1:0-22809 GCA_029582685.1 Solanum piurae
TAAGTGTTTCTTTCAGATTCCTTTCAAGCTTATGTTATGTTTAGTATTCCCCTCGCATACTCGTACATTCAATGTACTGATGCCAGTTGGCCTGCATCTTATTATGATGCAGATACAGGTAACCAGGATCAGCATCCAGCGCTTCGTTGATCCAGTTGAGTATTCAGAGTCTTTTGGTGAGCCTCATTGCTTTTCGGAGGATCCCTATTTATATTGCTTTAGTAGTTTTCAGTTGTTAGGATGATCGGAGGTCTTGTCCCGACATCCATCTCAGTTATTAGAGGCATCATAGATAGGCAGTCAATTAGTTCATTTGTCTTTACTTTGTTATTGGCTTATGTTCAGATTTGAGTTGCCACTTGAGCTAAGTTAAATGTTTATTTCTAAAACATTATGAGTTTAGTTTGAGGCAGTTGAGTTATCTTGCATTTGAGTTCTTTTCTTAATGTTTAAAGTCTTTCGCTGGGTTAGTAAGCCAGGCCAAGGGTTCACTTGTGGCCAACAATGGTTGTTGAGTGTCAGTCCCATCCAGTGTGTAGGATCGGGGCATGACAAACTTG
Organism: Solanum piurae; assembly: GCA_029582685.1. Classification (NCBI taxonomy): domain Eukaryota; kingdom Viridiplantae; phylum Streptophyta; class Magnoliopsida; order Solanales; family Solanaceae; genus Solanum; species Solanum piurae. Next base: position 561 of record JAJOOO010017898.1, read on the forward strand.
GTATCAAAGAATAGAGTTCAAGAGTCCTAGGGAGTCTATGAAGCCGTGTCTGTAGAGTCCTAGTTATTAGTGTGAAGCGTGCCACATCTATAATTAGGAGGCGGCAACACTTAGGAAATTTTCTCACTTTCTTTATACTCATTTCGTGCGATAGAGTTCATCTCTATACAGTTTCTTTCTAACTCGTGCTTGCGCATAACCGATTGTGAGTTGGACTATTTTTTAGAGTGCTTTCATGGGGCATTTCTTTCCCCTTGAGCTAAGAGAAACAAAGAGATGGTTGCTGACATGAGGAGCAGGATGAGTTTTTTGTTGTTGGGTTGACTCGTCTGTCATGTAAGGAAGGCAAGACAGCTATGCTGCTAGGGGATATGGACATAGCAAGGCTGATGATCCATGTGCAATAAGTTGAGGAGGAGAAGCTAAGGGATAGATAAGAGTTTAAGAATAAGAGAGCTAAGACAGGGAATGAGTTCGGGCAGCAGAAGAGTAATGCGAACCGGTATTCCATCCAATAGAAACAAAAAGGGACCTGCTCCATCATCTGCTAGTGCACCTGCACCAAAGAATAAAAGTGAGTACAATAGTCAGAATTTCAGAGGTAAACCTATCTATTCTCAGTGTAGTATGGCACAAGGGAGTAGTATGGCACAAGGGAGTAGTATGGCACAAGGGAGTAGTATGGCACAAGGGAGTAGTAAGCCTCCTGCATGTGCTAAGTATGGTAGGAACCACTCAAGGACGTGTCGTGATGGCTCCACTGGCTGCTTCAAGTGTGGCCAGAATGGTCATTTTATGTGAGAGTGTCCAAAGAACAAGCAGGGTAGTGGTAATGGGGGCAATAGAGCCCAATTTTCTTCAGTTGTTCCACCAGACAGAGCTGCACCAAGAGGAGCTACTTCAGGTACTGGCGAAGGAACAAACCGCCTATATGTTATCACAAGTTGTCAAGAGCAAGAGGATTCGCCAAATGTTGTTACTGGTATGATCCAAGTCTTTAACTCTAATATTTATGCTTTGCTAGACATAGGAGCGAGTTTATCCTTTGTAACTCCGTATGTTGTGATGAATTTTAATGTTCTTCCTGAGCAACTTAGTGAGCCCTTCAGTGTTTCTACACTTGTTGGTGAGTCAATTCTAGCAGAAAGAGTCTATCGTGATTGTCCTATTTCTGTCAATTACAAGAGTACTGATCAAAATAACGCTATCAAAGACACTTCATCCAATACTAAGTGTCAACGATTGTTATGCAGTAATGTAACCCAACTAAGTGAGTTGGGTCGAGTCCCAAGGGAGTTGTACGTAGATGAGAATCAATAGGCAAGTAAGAATATGCTCAAGTCAATCATAGCTAAAAATATTTACAAATAAAAGCATTGATCAAATTAGGGGTGACACAAGTGTCAAATATCAGGGGGATTTGGTTTCAATTAACAACTAAAACAACAAATAATACAAAAATAACAAATATAGAGATGGGTTCTTGAGATGTGATTGGATTATGGGCTAAGGTAGACAATCGGGTAATTGCAATTAATAGTGAATAGCTGTAAATTAGTGAATAAGCTAGACTTTAGTGGGGGTAAACTTTCTCTTGAACAATTTACCTCGAATCAAATTGGTTTCTCTCGAACACCAATAAACAGCAATTCAGAACAGCCTTCGCTTTAGTCCATTCACTCTCTCGAGCTGAATGTATGGAAAAAGTTTTAGGGTTCACTCTCTCGAGCTGAACCCATGACAACCCAATACCCGCAGACCATCGATTCAGAAATCTTGATTTTAAAACCTCTCTCTCGAGCAAGCCAAAAACACGAAGTTATGATTGTATTTGCAACTACAACCCATTAATTTCAACCACAATTACTGAATGAAATCACTTTTAAACAATATTTACACTATCAATTAACAATACCAGCAGCTAAATCAACCCATAATCACACCCCAAAATTTGGGGTTTTAGCTAGACATCATAAAAAGGTAAAAATCGTTACCAAATTGTGTTTCCATCAACTGGGTAAGATTTATATAGTCTTTACAAAGGTCAAAGACGATGAATCTTCAACATCCACTTCCAATTTCTCAGAAATGGAAATCTTCAAATCTTAAAAGCTAAGGAAAAATGTCCCTAAACTCAGTTCTTAGCTCTCAAACTTGAAAACTGAACAATAAAAAATGAACTAGATTCTAAACTGGATACTAAACTAAGAATTTAAAAACGTATTTATAGTCGCCCAAAAATATATTGCGAAGGACCATTCGGCACAATAAGTCAAGATTGTCGATCCACTCGGCGATCTGCCCTTTGGTAAATTCCATCACCTTTTTGCTTTGGCCTTCAGCATCTTTAGGTTTTGTACTTTGGGCGATATGGCACTACATCGCGGAGCAGTCGGCGAGTGTCGTTCGGTAACTCACCAACTGCTCATTTCTATCGCCGACTTGATTTTCTCCTTCAGGGCTTGGCACACTAGAACATTAGGCGAGACCATGGTCGTTCGGCAAATCCCCCAATGGGTTAGGCGATCCTCAGGACTTCTTTTCTTCGTTCTTTCAGCTGCCTTGCTCCTCTTTGCTCAATAGTGTCCATGCTTTGTTCCTCCATCCAAATACCTAAAATTCAAGGATTTACATTAGTTATTGGCACAAAATATGCATTTAAGGACACTAAATTTATTAAAATAAAGCCCTCAATAAGTCCAAATCGTGGACTCATGAAGTACCATGGCTTATTTAGTCGAGTTAGACATGGTAGATTCTGATGTCATTCTAGGTATGGACTAGCTTCGTGCATGTTATGCGTCAATAGATTGTAGAACTCGAGTAGTCAAGTTTCAGTTTCCAAATGAGTCAGTCTTAGAGTGGAAAAACAGTTCAGCAGTGCCTAAAGGTCGTTTTATTTCGTACCTTAAGGCAAGGAAGTTAGTTTCTAAGGGGTGTGTCTATCACTTGGTCCGAATTAATGACTCTAGTGTTGAGATACCTCATATTCAGTCAGTCCTAGTAGTAAGAGAGTTTCCAAAAGTCTTTCCAGATGATCTTCCCGGAGTCCCTCCTAAGAGAGAGAAATAGACTTCGGTATAGATATTCTTCCAGATACTCGTACTATATCTATTATGCCGTATAGAATGGCACCAGCAAAGTTGAAAGATCTTAAAGAACAGTTGAAAGATCTCATTGATAAGGGCTTTATTTCAACCAAGTTTCTCACCTTGGGGTGCTCCAGTCTTATTTGTGAGGAAGAAAGATGGTTCCTTAGGATGTGTATAGATTACCTTCAGTTGAACAAGGTTACCATCAAGAATAAGTACCCTTTTCCAAGAATTGATGATCTTTTCGATCAACTTCAGGGTGCTACTTGTTTCTCTAAGATAGACCTCAGATCAGGCTACCATCAGTTAAGAGTAAGGGAATGTGATATTCCAAAGACAGTATTCAGGACCCATTATGGTCATTATGAGTTCCTAGCTATGTCTTTTGGTTTGACCAATGCGTCTGCAACATTCATGGACCTTATGAATAGAGTATTCAAACCTTATTTAGATATATTTGTTATCGTCTTCATTGATGACCTACTAATCTATTCGAGGAATGAAGAAGGTCATGTTAGTCATCTCAGAATAGTGCTCCAAAATTTAAAGGATAGAGAGTTATATGCCAAGTTCTCTAAGTGTGAATTTTGGCTTGAGTCTGTGGCATTCTTAGGCCACATTATGTCTGGAGAGGGAATTAAAGTTGATAACCAGGAAATAGAGGCAGTGCAGAATTGGCCTAGACCCACATCTCCAACTGACATTAGAAGTTTATTAGGTTTGGCTGGTTATTATAGAACGTTTGTAGAGGGGTTCTCATCTATTTCATCCCCTTGCACCAAGTTAACCCAGAAGAAAGCGAAATTTCAATGGTATGAAGCTTGTGAGAAAACCTTTCAGGAATTGAAAAGGAGGTTGACTACTTCCCAGTATTGACCTTACCAGAAGGTACTTAAGGTTTTGTTGTGTATTGTGATGCATCTAGAGTTTTTTTGGGTTGTGTGTTGATGCAGAATGGCAAAGTTATATCTTATGCCTTCAGACAGTTGAAAGTTCATGAGAAGAATTACCCAACCCATGACTTAGAGTTGGCTGTTGTAGTATTGTATTTGAAGATATGACGTCATTATTTGTATGGTGTTCAGGTAGATGTATTCACCGATCACAAGAGTCTTCAGTATATGTTTAGTCAGAAAGAGCTTAATCTCAGACAGAGGAGGTGGTTAAAATTACTCAAGGATTATGACATGAGTATTCTTTAGCACCCAGGTAAGGCTAATGTTGTTCCTGATGTCTTGAGCAGGTTATCTATAGGTAGTACCGCCCATTTTAAGGAAGATAAGAAAGAGTTAGCAAAAGAGGTGCATAGGCTTGAACGCTTAGGAGTTCGACTAATGGATTCCATAGAAGGAGGAGTAATGGTGATGAATGGGGCCGAATCATCATTAGTATCAAAAGTAAAAGAGAAGCAAGACCAATATCCTTATTTCTTAAATTAAAGGCAAGTGTTCCTAAGCAAAAAGTGATGGCTTTTGAACAATGGGAGATGGTGTTATGAGGTATCAAGGTAGATTGTGTGATTGATTTCAAGGGTGATTGGGATGATCACCTACCTCTCATTGAGTTTGCTTACAACAATAATTACCACTCTAGCATCCAGATGGCTCCCTAGAAAGCTCTTTATGGGATAAGATACAGATCTCCTATTGGATGGTTTGAAGTTGGTGAAGCTTTGTTGATAAGACCAGACTTAGTTCATCAAGCTATGGAGAAAGTGAAAGTGATTCAAGAGAGGTTGAAAACAGCGCAGAGTCGTCAGAAGTCCTACACTGATGTTAGGAGAAGGGAGTTAGAGTTCGATGTAGATGATTGGGTTTACTTAAAAGCTTCACCCATGTAGGGTGTTATGATATTTTCTAAGAAAGGGAAACTTAGTCCCCAGTATATTGGTCCTTACCGGATATCCAAAAGGGTTGGTAATGTAGCTTATGAGTTGGAGCTACTACAAGAGTTAGCAGCGGTTCATCCAATATTTCATTCCATGTTGAAGAAGTGCATGAGAGATCCTTCACTTATAATAACAATTGAAGATATTAGTATCAAGGATAGCTTATCTTATGAAGATATTTCGGTTCAGTTTCTAGATCGCCAAGTTCGCAAGTTGAGGACTAAGGAAGTAGAATCAATCAATTTTTTATTAGATGAACCAGTTTGTTGAGGAAGCTACTTAGGAAGCTGAGGAGGATATGAAGAAGAGATATCCACATCTCTTTGAAACCGAAGAAATTCCATATCAAGGTACTAATTCTATTCTTAATTCTCTTTAATTTATAAGTTGGCTTGTCGTATTTGCATTGTTTGTCGGGTGTTGGGTTGAATGTTAGATGTTACACCCTTAGCCTACTAAGAGTAATCTCATTCAAGGACGAATGTTCCCAAGGGGGAGATATTGTAACATCTCGCTAATTTAAAGAACTAGTAAGAGTTAGAATTGGAAATAGTCATTTTAGGAAAGAATGAAAAATCTAGAAAATTTGTTAATGTAACAACCCGAAAAACTAGTTAAGTGAAACTAGAGCCTAACGAGTTCATTTTGAGCTTGTTATGGGATTATGAGTTGTAAAATGTATTCCCGAGCTTAGGTTGAAGGTTTTAGGGGTTAAACGTCAAGGTACGACTCCCCAAGCACCAACCAAGGGGTCCTTGAGGAGGACCCTAAAGCCAAACCCCCAAGACCCCAAGAAACCAAAAAGCTGTCAATTTGAGGAGGACTCACGGATGGGACCTACGCCCCGTAGGTCCGTCCACGCCTCATGGATGGCCTCCATAGGTCAAGACCCCAAATTCAAGCCACAGAACCAAACCACGAGAAGCCAGTATTGCCCGTGGACCCACCCACGGTCCGTGGGTGGGGGTTCGTAGGTCATAACTAGTTTTTTGTCTTGGTTCGGCCTAAGTGAGGGTCATTATGGTAAATTGCTAATTAGTTTTTTAGGGGTTGGGGACGGTTATTATTGATTAATTAAAGTATTTTAAGGGTTTTAAAAGTATTAAAACACATTTTTCAATTCATTCTTCCAAAACACAAATTAGAACCCACCTCTCTTCTCCAAATATTCTCTCTCTAGAAACCACCATTGGAGGTGAAGGATTCAATCTTTCAAACTCAAGCTCTCACCATTTTCACTCAATTTTCGTGGAGTTCTTCCCTAAAAGGTATGGTATTCTTCATCCTTGTCTAAGTTTCATTCAAGGAGCTATCAAAGATGATTTCAAGTTTCCAAATTTTTCCCAAAAAACCGTAGTTTTCAATCTATGCAAGAGTTCAATTACAAACGTTTTAAAAAGTCTTATATGTTATGAATAATGGTTTAATTGATGGTTGAATGGTGAATTAAGATGATTTTTACCTTGAACCCATGTTTTCCCCCCAATTCTTAAGTTGTGCATTGTCATTGGGAATTGATTGATCATGAAAGTATATTGAATTGTTTATGTTTATATTGAATTAGTTATTGAATCGTGTTAAACCCCTTATCTATTGTAGTATCTTAGATTTATGGGTTGAGATTGATTCATAGCCTTAAAGGGCAATTTCATGATGGATTTATGTATGATTATGATGTGAAGTATATGTGTGTGATCTCAATGAATGTATTATGATCATGTTTCGAATGTAATTGTGTTAGTATTGAAAGCTTATTCTCAATTTATCACTTATGAATGATGATGATATACGTAAAAGGTTATTCTCACATACACACACTCATGAATGAATAATGAATTAAGTTTCTAAGATTATGTTAATGATGATGTGTTGATTGAAAGGCTATTCTCAATTGTACACTAATGAATGATAATGACATGTTGTGAAAGAACTTTCTCATAATATGGGGATTCTCAGTTAAATTAAAGGCTATTCTCATCTTTGAATCTATGAGCTATCCAATGAATGAATGTTGGGTTTGAGATGGATACTCAACCATGAGTTGAGGCGGGGTATCTAGTAACAATTGCGTATCCCATAATGATGACAAAAGTAATGAATGTTAAGTACTCCGTGGAGAATAATGCTAAGCACTGAGTGTATAGTGATATGAGATGGAAGCTCTCACGTGAGTTGAGGTGGGCTTTCTAGTAGCAATCTCTTGAGATGGATGCCCTCACGTGAGTTGAGGCGGGGTATCTAGTAGCAATCTCCCTATCCCATAACTATGTGCCCACATAGGATATTAGCTAGTGGATCCAGCTAAGCTAAAAAGAAATGGTCCTACCTTAGGCAAGTAGGAATCCCTTATCTGGTGAAGGTGACATCGGGATTCCATGAATTCCTCACATGGTCTATGTTGGTTAAGGATTACTGATGCTTATCGTGACCAATGATACTAACATACGGTACAAGTGTCTACGATCATCGATAATATAGTAACCCAACTAAAGGTTGGGGTCGTGTCCCAAGGGAGTGGTTTTGAGAATTGATAGAAAAATAAAATTTAGTTTTAACTAGTCATAGCTAAAGATATTAACGAGTAAAAACATAGTAAATTAAAGGGGTGACACAAAACTGTCAAATATCGATTTGGGGGTTTGTAACAATTAGTGAAAACAACAAAAATAACAAGAAAATCAAGTATGGGTAAGAATTATTGGGGTACGACCGCAATACAAGTTGAGATAAGAAGTTGGGTACATGCCTTTGAAAAGAATTTTGTAAGATAATGGGGACTAGGCTAAGCTTTAAATGGAAATAAGTTCCCTCTCGGGTAACTTACCCCGTTTCAAATGCGTTCCTCTCGGACACCCATTTGCCACATGAAGACCAATCTACGCCTTACCCCACTCACTCTCTCGAGCTTAGTGTTAGGATATGGGACTAGGGCTCACCCTCTCGGGCTGAACCTCATGTCAACCCACTCCTTAGGCCATCAGTCTAATGGTCTTGGTTTCGCGACCTCCCTCTCGGGCAATCCAAAAACACATGGGTGGTTTGTATTTGCAACTGCAAAACCTTTAGGTTAAACCACAACCACCAGGTGAAATCACCACCAAACTACATCTAACCTATCAGCAAGCAAGACCCAACATTAAAATCAACTCATATTTGCTAAATCACACCCCAAGAATGGGGGGTTTTATCCACACATCAAGAAATAACAAAATACACCTAAAATGATAGTGAAATCAAATGGGTATAAGAAATTAAACCTTGATTTAAGCAAAGGAAGAAGAATGGAGAAGCCCACTTCCAAATTGGGGAAGATGAAACCCTTCTTTCTTCAAGTCTCCCATAAAACCCTCTCCAAACTTGAGAAAAAAATATCCCAAAAAGTACTATTCTATTCTGGAAATTAAAATTAATGTTCCCCTCTTAAAATTAATAAATAATTTTAGTATTTTTAGACTTCAGAAAATAGCATTGGTGGATCTTTCAGCGAAGTTAGTCGATGTCGCCGAATGACTTGGTGACTCGCCCTTTTTCTGTTACATCGCCATTTCATGTTTGCCTTCAGCATTTTCACGTTCTAGATCATTGGGCAGTATAGTAATGCTTCACGGAACTATTCGGCGAAGCGTCGACTGCTCCGTTTATCGCTTTTTTGATCCTCTTCCTTCAGGGCTTCGCGTACTGGAACAAAGGGCAAAATCTGTCCCTTTTGCGACTCGCCAAGTATACTCGGCGGAGCTCAGGCATCAGCTTCTTCGTTCTTTTCATCCTTTTTGTTTCTTTTTGTGCCTAAGTGTCCATGCTTTCACTAAAACTTCAAATACCTGAAACTTAAGAGTTATCATCAGATATTTAGACAAAATAAGCATTCGAGGACACTATTCTTATCAAAATAAATCCCTAAATGAGTCCAATTTGTGGACTCATCAACACCCCCAACTTAAACTTTTGTTGGTCCTCAAGCAAATAGGTATGGTCATTTAGGCTCAGTGACTTCTTCATCCTTGTGAGATGTGGTATTCTCAAGGCATCCCATTCTTTTCCTTAATCAATTCTTTTTCTACTGCTTCTAAGTTATCTTTTTATTCATCTCCATGGATTGCTTGGAAACTCAATTTATTTTGTACTTTTATTCCACAACTTTTCTTTATCATTCTTTTCTTTTCTTTTTCTCTTTTTTTTTATATGGAGGGTTTCCATTTTTCCGCAACACCATGGGTTAAGGGAGACTTTTTCTTGCAATTCTTGATTTCTCCTTTTCCTTTTTGGCCTAAGTTGGCTATTCACTAAATCACAACTCTAGAGGATTATAGGTAGTGGGTCAAGTAAGGTCTAGGGTTCATCAAGGTTCTTCCAAAGAAAGGTAAGGCTCAAAGGGTATTCAAAAGAGTTTCACACACTCACGAGCAGGCCACAGAAGAGGTATAAGTCAAATTTGCCTTACACTCTTTAAAGTTGCCTAAGATCATTTCAAGAGGAGACCTTTCTAAATCAATCAGACTAACAGGGTAAATTCTAAGTTTATTCATGCATGGTTCGAAGCAAGCTAATCACACAAGGCATCGACACTTAAGTCAAACAAGACTACACACTTTCGCTAGTGTGCAACGGTCATCACAAGAGAATCAATTTGATACTTGGCTAATCACAACAAGATGCAAAGAGTTCACATTTGTTTTATGCAACTTCATTGGCCTCATCGTAGCCGTACATTCATGTTCATTCAATTGAGAGCACTATTCAAGTCATCGGTATTGATCGAAACTGAGGTTTAATTTTTTGCAAAAGAACAGCCACATTCACTTCACGAGGGGTGGCAAAAATGTGTGAAAAATTCACAATTTTTTGAAAGGGTCAAAATCATTTTGCAACTAAAAGTAAACGGAGCCACAAGTTCAAACAATCGCAAAGCAGTTTTAAAACCACAATCAAAACAGAATAACCCAAATATTCACAAAACATAAGTATCTGAAACAAGCACACAAAAGGTGAGCCTCACCCCACCACAAATAAAAAGCAATTTGTCCTCAAATGTAAGTAATAGTATCCAAAACTAAATGTAAGTACGACAAACAGAGAGGTGAAGAGGTGATCCTGGTTATGCAGTTGCCCCATCTGTCGTGGCATCAGTCCAATTCTATTTCGCGACATTAGTTCTAATCGTCGAATATCTTGGCAATCTGCTGAGTTAGCACTTGACTCACTGAGTTTTACAGTATCTTTAGTCATTGTGAAGATCCAAACGGCGATTTTCATCGAGATTGTTGGTGATTCACAAATAATCTCCAAATCTCACCCAATTTAACAGACTTTAATGTTTACGATGTTCTAAGTCAAAATGCAGATACGGTTGGGTTCGCCGACCCCTTCGTGACTCGCCAACAGGATCCATTATTTGCCAACCTTCATTCATTTTACTACTTTCACCTGCACACACAACATACCATTTTATTACCAGGAAATAAGTGCTGATAAAAATAAAAATAACGCAATTAAAGGAAATTTTGGGTTGCCTGCCAAACAGCACCTTAGTTAATGTCGTGGCACAACGCAGCAGCTCTATCATCCGTCTTCCAAATATACCACATCAACCAACGAAATCTCTTGACAATCTCCCAAATATATTTTCAGACGTTGGTCATTAACTGTAAATGGAGGTCCTTCCTGATCTTCAACTTCTATGGCACCATTAATGAACAGTCGCGTTACTCTAAACGGTCCAGACCATTTGGATTTGAGCTTTTCGAGGAAGATTCTAAGTCGCGAGTTGTATAGCAGAACCCAATCTCCTACCTTGAAGTCTCTCTTGAGTATTCGAGCATCATGCCATTTCTTCATCTTCTCTTTATAGATAGCTGAACTTTCATATGATATGAGTCTAAATTCATCTAGTTCGTTCAGCTGCTCTATTCTTTCCCTTGAAGTTTTTGACCATTCCAAATTTAAAGCTTTCAATGCCCACAATGCTGTGTGTTCTAACTCAACAGGTAGATGACAGGCCTTACCATAAACCAACTGATATGGAGACATCCTGATAGGTGTTTTGTAAGAAGTTCGATATGCCCATAGTGCATCATCGAGTTTCTTAAACCAATCAGTTCTATTGACATTTACTATCTTTTCCAAAATGCTTTTTATTTCCCGATTCGACACTTCAACTTGACCACTTGTTTGGGGATGATATGGGGTTGCCACTTTGTGTTTCACTCTGTATTTACTTAGTGCCATTGAGAACCACTTATTTCAGAAGTGGGATCCCCCATCACTTATGATTTCTCTCGGAGTGCCAAATCTTGTGAATATGTAGTGTTTCAGGAATTGGACAACGCTTTTTCCTTCGTTGTTTGGAAGTGCAATGGCTTCCACCCATTGGGAAACATAATCTACGGCAACTAAGATATATTTATTACCAAACGAGATCACAAATGGTCCCATAAAATATATCCCCCGTACATCGAATAGCTCAACCTCTAAAATAGGAGTAAGAGATAATTCGTGTCTTCTAGACACTCCGCCTTGATGCTGACATTTAGAGCATTTCTTTGCAAACTCATGTGCCTCCTTATAGAGAGATGGCCAGTAATATCCACTATGGAGGACTTTAGCGGCGGTGGGACCACCACCATGGTGCCCCCCACTGGAGATGTATGACAAGCATGGAGAATTTCTACCACTTCTTCATTCGAAACACACCTTCTGATGACATGGTCAGCACACTCTCAGAACAAGTATGGCTCGTATCAAAAGTACTTTTTAACATCGAATAGGAATCTTTTCTGTTGGTAAAAGGTCAACTCATCCGGAATCAGCCCACACACAATGTAATTTGCAAAATCTGCATACCATGGTGTATGCTTGAGGGATATTGCAAACACTCGTTCATCTGGGAAAAAGTCATCTATGTCAAACTCATGCTCACATTCTCCCTTGCTTCCAGCCTTGATAGATGGTCAACAACTTGGTTTTCACATCCTTTTCGATCCTCACCTCAAAATCAAATTCTTGTAATAGTAGTACCCACCTAATCAATCATGGTTTTGCATCTTTCTTTGCCATCAAATAACAGAGTGCAGCATGATCAGTGTGTACGATTAATTTGGTGCCTAGCAAGTACACCCTGAATTTTTCAAATGCATAGACTACTGCAAAACTTTTGTTCGGTGACCATATAATTTTGATGGGCACTGTTTAGAGTCTTGCTTGCGTAGTAGATTGGGTGAAACAGTTTGTTGCGCTTTTGCCCCAACACAACCCCCAGTGCCATACCGCTGGCATCACTCATTAACTCAAAAGATTCGGACAATTTAGGGTTGATGATGATTGGAGTGGATATCAGTTTCTCCTTCAAATACTGAAATGCAGCCATACAAGCATCATTAAAGTGGAATTTCACTTCCTTCTCTAAGAGTTTGCATAATGGGAGTGCAATCTTTGAGAAGTCTTAAATGAATCTTCTGTAAAATCTTGAGTGCCCCAAAAAGCTGTGAATCCCCTTTACTGAAATCGGCGGGGGTAATTTCTCAATGATCTCATTTTTTGCCTTGTCAACTTCCAACCCCTTTTGTGACACCTTATGCCCAAGAACAATACCTTCTTTTACCATAAAGTGACATTTCTCCCAATTCAGAACCAGATTCGTTTCGATGCATCTTTGGATTACCTATTCTAAGTGAGTCAAGCACTCTTCGAACGTATCCCCTACAACTGAGAAATCATCCATGAACATCTCCATAGAGTCCTCGACCATATCTGCAAAAATAGACAACATGGAATGCTGAAATGTTGCTGGGGCATTACATATCCCGAATGGCATTCTTTTGAAGGCAAAAGTTCCATAAGGGCAAGTAAAAGTGGTTTTCTCTTGATCTTCTAGCACAATAGATATATCACGGTCCGAGAGCAAAGATTCTACCTGATCCTTTCTTAAAATTATACAAAGAATGGGTTAAAATTTCCCCAAACCTTAATAATTTATATCATGAAGATCATATCTTCTATTTTGAACAAATTGATCAAATTTATTTCTTTATAGAATTTTCTATTCCATGGATTCATAAATGGACTACGGAAGTAGGCTTCACCGAGGAACAAATTCCTTGCCTATATCGATGTTATTATAATAACTTTTGTGATAAACTAATGAAGAAGGATCCCAAGACAAATGCTTTATATGGATAAGAATTTCTGGATCTTATCTCCCAGACAATTCATGAATATGGAACAGCTACTCCAAAGGAACTAATTGTTGATAGCTCTGTTAGGCATATGGCAAGAAGAATTTCCAAACTCGATGGAAATAAAGAAGAATTAATTAATAATTACCTAGAAGGAGTAAGGAAAAATTTACTTCGTAATATCACTCACTATGAAAAATCAGACACTTCTATGAGGAGTGAAATGAGTGATGATACTCGAGGTGATTCTAAAGAAGCTCAACCATTTGAGCCGAAAAAATAGATTCAGGAGCCACACTAAAGGAGACAGAAGACTTCCTATTCGGGATGACAAAGAAAGGCCAGATGTGAAGTCACTAAAAATAGAAGATACACTGTTTCAACAGTAGATATACTGTTTATAGGGGCCAATGGGACCCGATAGCACTGTACTAAGATGCTTGTTGTTTTATTTCTTATCTATAAATAAGTGTGTTTTTAGTTGAAGAGAGGTAGGTTCAGAATCACTCTCTCTCTCTCTCTTAGGCTGTCTCTTGTTTTCTTTAAAAGAGTTTTGTAAGCTTGCCGGATTTTCGCCGGAGTTGTTAATAAAAGAGTGCAGTCTTTTGGGTGTTTATAATAAGGTGCTTCCTTCATTTAATTTTTGTTTCTATCTTTTATAAAATTTATCTCCGATCTAAGCCGTGACTATGTCCGGCTAAAAAATAATATATATGCCGGATAACTAACTTCTCCCTTATATAGACCATGAACGGATCTAAACTTTATTTAAATATAGACAAATTTTAGTATGGCTTCTCTACTTGGTTCTAAGATTGAGGTACAGTCAGTTCTAGTACTACTCTTATTGGCTTTGTCTTAGTGACTCCGTCTAATGAGCCGTGGTTTTTAGCCCGAAAGAGAGTTTGATAAGTAGGGCGCTTCATACCCGGTTAGAACTATCATATACATGGGCTTAATAAAAGTATGTATCAGCTTCTTGACAGGCCCTTTGCTTGGGTAAAATAATTAAACCATGCAGTCGAAGAAACTATGTTAAAATTCCTGTGTATTTCGATTCTTATGTAGTTGGACTACCTCTATGGATATTATATTTCTTGATCACTGACTGGGTGGACTACCGCCAGGTCAGCGATCCTGTCTATTACGAAACTATTTTAATAAGCACCGGTAGCACTGAATTTCAGCAATTCTCAGGGTATAATACTAGCGAGAATGTTTATAACTTCTCCAAAATAATTATTAAACAGGTCATGACTATAGAAGATTGGGGTATATCCTCAATGAAGGAAAGGTAAATAAGTCTTACCAAGATTCCCACTAGCTTCACATATTGGAATTACATTAATGCCTTTAATAAGGTCCTCTGTTACAATAATGAGAGTCATAAGCACACTTGGTTCATTTAAGTATGTGCAAAGTTCTTTGCTCAACCACTCCCTAATTTGTTCTTGAAATGGTGGTCATATCACTATTCGACAGCAAAGATTCTACCTGATCCTTTCTTAAAATTATACAAAGAATGGATTAAGATTTCCCAAAACTTTAATAATTTATAACATGAAGATCATATATGCAATTTTGAACAAATTGATCAAATTTATTTCTTTATAGAATTTTCTATTCCATGGATTCATAAAGGGACTCTGGAAGTAGGCTTCACCGAGGAACAAATTCCTTGCCTATATAGATGTTATTACAATTACTTTTGGGATAAACTAATGAAGAAGGATCCCAAGACAAATGCTTCATATGGACAAGAACTTCTGGATCTTATCTCCCAGACAATTCATGAATATGGAACAGCTCATCCAAAGGAAATAATTGCTGATAGCTCTGTTAGGCATATGGCCAGAAGAATTTCCAATCGCGATGGAAATAAAGAAGAATAAATTAATAATAACCTAGAAGGAGTTCGGATAAATCTACTTCTTAATATTACTCACTATGAAAAAATCAGACACTTCTATGAGGAGTGAAACGAGTGATGATACTCGAGGTGATTTTAAAGAAGCTCAACCATTTGAGCCGAAAAAATAGATTCAGGAGCCACACTAAAGGAGACAGAAGACTTCCTATTCGGGATGACAAAGAAAGGCCAGATGTGAAGGTAC
This sequence comes from Solanum piurae, assembly GCA_029582685.1. Lineage (NCBI taxonomy): Eukaryota > Viridiplantae > Streptophyta > Magnoliopsida > Solanales > Solanaceae > Solanum > Solanum piurae. Next base: position 15,826 of record JAJOOO010017898.1, read on the forward strand.
TAAAAAAATAAGATACATTGTACCAACAGTAGATATACAGTTTATAGGGGACAATGGGACCCGATAGCACTGTACAAAGATTCTTGTTGTTTTATTTCTTATCTATAAATAAGTGTGTTTTTAGTTGAAGAGAGGTAGGTTCAGAATCACTCTCTCTCTCTCTTAGTCTATCTCTTGTTTTCTTTAAAAGAGTTTTGTAAGCTTGCCGGAATTTCGCCGGAGTTGTTAATAAAAGAGTGCAGTCTTTTGGGTGTTTACAATAAGGTACTTCCTTCTTTTAATTTCTGTTTCTATGTTTTAGAAATATATCTCCAATCTAAGCCGTGACTATGTCCGGCTAAAAAATATTATATATGCCGGATAACTAACTTCTCCCTTATATAGACCATGAACGGATCTAAGCTTTATTTCAATATAGAGGAAATTTAGTATAGCTTCTCGACTTGGTTCTAAGATTGAGGTACAGTCATATCTAGTACTACTCTTATTGGCTTTGTCTTAGTGACTCCGTCTGATGAGCCATGGTTTTTAGCCCGAAAGAGTGTTTGATAAGTAGGGCGCTTCATACCCGGATAGAGCTATCATATACATGGGCTTAATAAAAGTATGTCTCAGCTTCTTGACAGGCCCTTTGCTTGGGTTAAATAATTAAACCATGCAGTCTGAGAAACTATGTTAAAATTCTTGTGTATTTTGATTCTTATGTAGTTGGACTACCTCTAAGGATATTATATTGCTTGATCACTGACTGGGTGGACTACCGCCAGGTCTGTGATCCTATATATTACGAAACTATTTTAATAAGCACCGGTAGCGCTGAATTTCATAACTTCTCAGGGTATAATACTAGCGAGAATGTTTATAACTTCTCCGAAATGATTATTAAACAGGTCATGACTATAGAAAATTGGGGTATATCCTTAATGACGGAAAGGCAAATAAGCCTAAACAAGATTCCCACTAGCTTCACATATTGGGATTACATTAATGCCTTAAATAGGGTCCTCTGTTATAATAATGAGAGGCATAAGAACAATTGGTTCATTAAAATATGTGCAAAGATCTTTGTTCAACCACTCCCTAATTGGTTTTGGAACTGGTGGTCATATCACGTTCCGACAGCAAAGATTCTACGTGATCCTTTCTTAAAATTATACAAAGATTGGGTTAAGATTTCCCCAAACCTTAATAATTTATATCATGAAGATCACATCTGCTATTTTGAACAAATTGATCTAATTTATTTCTTTATAGAATTTTCTATTCCATGGATTCATAAATGGACTACGGAAGTAGGCTTCACCGAGGAACAAATTCCTTGCCTATATCGATGTTATTATAATTACTTTTGAGATAAACTAAAGAAGAAGGATCCCAAGACATATGCTTTATATGGACAAGAACTACTGGATCTTGTCTCCCAGACAATTCATGAATATGGAACAGCTCCTCCAAAGGAACTAATTGTTGATAGCTCTGTTAGGCATATGGCAAGAAGAATTTACAATCTCGATGGAAATAAAGAAGAATTAATTAATAATTATCTAGAAGGAGTTAGGAGAAATCTACTTCTTAATATCACTCACTATGAAAATCAGACACTTCTATGAGGAGTGAAACGAGTGATGATACTCGAGGTGATTCTAAAGAAGCTCAACCATTTGAGCCGAAAAAATAGATTCAGGAGCCACACTAAAGGAGACAGAAGACTTCCTATTCGGGATGACAAAGAAAGGCCAGATGTGAAGGTACTAAAAACAGAAGATACACTGTTCCAACAGTAGATATATTATTTATAGGGGCCAATGGGACCCGATAGCACTGTACAAATATGCTTGTTGTTTTATTTCTTAACTATAAATAAGTGTGTTTTTAGTTGAAGAGAGGTAGGTTCAGAATCACTCTCTCTCTCTTTTAGACTGTCTCTTGCTTTCTTTAAAAGAGTTTTGTAAGCCTGCCGGATTTTCGCCGAAGTTGTTAATAAAAGAGTGCAGTCTTTTGTGTGTTTACAATAAGGTACTTCCTTCTTTTATTTTCTGTTTCTATGTTTTAGAAATTTATCTCCGATCTAAGCCGTGACTATGTCCGGCTAAAAAATAATATATATGCCGGATAACTAACTTCTCCCTTATATAGACCATGAACGGATCTAAGCTTTATTTAAATATAGAGGAATTTTAGTATGGCTTCTCGACTTGGTTCTAAGATTGAGGTACAGTCATATCTAGTACTACACTTATTGGCTTTGTCTTAGTGACTCCGTCTCATGAGCCATGGTTTTTAGCCCGAAAGAGTGTCTGATAAGTAGGGCTCTTCATACCCGGATAGAGCTATCATATACATGGGCTTAATTAAAGTATGTCTCAGCTTCTTGACAGGTCCTTTGCTTGGGTTAAATAATTAAACCATGCAGTCTGAGAAACCATGTTAAAATTCTTGTGTATTTCGATTCTTATGTAGTTGGACTACCTCTAAGGATATTATATTTCTTGATCACTGACTGGGCGGACTACCGCCAGGTCTGTGATCCTATATATTACGAAACTATTTTAATAAGCACCGGTAGCGCTGAATTTCAGCACTTCTCAGGGTATAATACTAGCGAGAATGTTTATAACTTCTCTGAAATGATTATTAAACAGGTCATGACTATAGAAGATTGTGGTATATCTTCAATGACGGAAAGGCAAATAAGCCTTAACAAGATTCCCACTAGCTTCACATAATGGGATTACATTAATGCCTTAAATAGGGTCCTCTGTTATAATAATGAGAGGCATAAGAACAATTGGTTCATTAAAATATGTGCAAAGATCTTTGTTCAACCACTCCCTAATTGGTTTTGGAACTGGTGGTCATATCACGATCCGACAGCAAAGATTCTACCTGATCCTTTCTTAAAATTTTTGAACAAATTGATCTAATTTATTTCTTTATAGAATTTTCTATTCCATGGACTCCGGAAGTAGGCTTCACCGAGGAACAAATTCCTTGCCTATATCGATGTTATTATAATTACTTTTGGGATAAACTAAAGAAGAAGGATCCCAAGATATATGCTTTATATGGATAAGAACTTCTGGATCTTATCTCCCGGACAATTCATGAATATGGAACAGCTCCTCCAAAGGAACTAATTGTTGATAGCTCTGTTAGGCATATGGCAAGAAGAATTTCCAATCTTGATGGAAATAAATAAGAATTCATTAATAATTACCTAGAAGGAGTTAGGAGAAATCTACTTCTTAATATTACTCACTATGAAAAATCAGACACTTCTATGAGGAGTGAAACGAGTGATGATACTCGAGGTGATTCTAAAGAAGCTCAACCATTTGAGGCAAAAAAAACAGATTCAGGAGCCACACTAAAGGAGACAGAAGACTTCCTATTCGGGATGACAAAGAAAGGCCAGATGTTAAGGCACTAAAAACAGAAGATACACTATTTCAATAGTAGATATATTGTTTATAGGGGCCAATGGGACCCGATAGCACTGTACAAAGATGCTTGTTGTTTTATTTCTTATCTATAAATAAGTGTGTTATTAGTTGAAGAGAGGTAGGTTCAGAATCACTTTCTCTCTCTTTTAGTCTGTCTCTTGCTTTCTTTAAAAGAATTTTGTAAGCTTGCTGGATTTTCGCCGAAGTTGTTAATAAAAGAGTGCAGTCTTTTGGGTGTTGACAATAAGGTACTTCCTTCATTTATTTTCTGTTTCAATCTTTTAGAAATTCATCTCCGATCTAAGCCGTGACTATGTCCGTCTAAAAAATAATATATATGCCGGATAACTAACTTCTCCCTTATATAGACCATGAACGGATCTAAGCTTTATTTAAATATTGAGGAAATTTAGTATTGCTTTTCAATTTGGTTCTAAGATTGAGGTACAGTCAGATCTAGTACTACTTTTATTGGCTTTGTCTTAGTGACTCCCTCTGATGAGCCATGGCTTTTAGCTCGAAAAAGAGTTTGATAAGTAAGGCGCTTCATACCCGGTTAGAACTATCAGATACATGGGCTTAATAAAAGTATGTATTATCTTCTTGACAAGCCCTTTGCTTGGGTAAAATAATTAAATCATGCAGTCTGAGAAACTATGTTAAAATTCTTGTGTATTTCGATTCTTATGTATTTGGACTACCTCTTAGGATATTAAATTGCTTGATCACTGATTGGGCAGACTACCTCCAAGTCAGTGATCCTGTATATTGGTATCATAGCCTAGGAACTTTCACGATAAATATAAGATTGAAGTGAAGTATTTCTTCCTAGATATATACTCTCGATCATGGATCTAGGAGATACTAGTACTAAAAGTAATCGATTGAAAGAGGTAGATATACCTCAAAACCTTGATTTGTTAAGCAAATGGACTATTCCGAAAGTTGATATAAAAATCATTTATGATGATGGTTGGTTTGATAATATCTCTAATAAATAGCTTATAAAAACTACAGAACAATCTCTGGCATTAAATTCATCCGAACAGACTATTCGTTTATTAAATAAACGCGATGTTGATGTTTATAAAAATCAATACAAGTTCTTGCATATTGGCATGGTACAGATTATTTTCAAACCTTTAAATCTGAAAGGGTTACCTGAGACTTTCTTAGCTGCTCTTCGAGATGCGAGAAATTTAAATTTTCGACAATCTTTGATGGATTCGATTGAATCCACAGTAGCTTATGGCCCAGTTTATTTTAATACTCAGTCTAATTTGCAGTTATCTTTGACTGATTCTAATATATTAGATGCTTTGACTTTAAATATTAAAACGCATGGTTATAATTATGCACCTAAATCTGAATTGATTTGTTTATCATATCGCATCTATTATAAAATGCCTGCGACTTTGAATCCCCGATGTAAATTATATGATACATCAGATCAAACCATTTTGGTAGAAACTAATTTTTCCAAATCTAAGGTCACTACTAAAAGACCTATTAAATGGGAAGAAATTAATTTTCCTACTACTTGGACTTTGGATTCTTTAATACCTCCTGCACAAATGACAGATGCATTTACTAATTCTGACTATTCTCATATTACTCAGAATTCTGATGGAAAAAATTGCATTCAATTTGATGAGAAAAGTGTCTCTTATAATAGACACTCATTTTCTAATAGAAGATTAGCTATTCAGCATATTTCGCCTATTGAACCTATATATGGTCCTGCCCGTGATCGTGCAGCTTCTTTGCATACCTTATCATCATCAGTTATAACTGCTACTAAGAAAAAAATTAAAATTGATCCAAAACTGAACATAGTTCGTGTAAATGATAAATCATCTGATATTTCTGATAAGGATATTCCTTCTGTATCTAAAATGGATTTCAATCTTAATGATACTTAATGATGAATGTACATCAAATAGATTTTAGTCCAGGTTCACTGGCAAGAAAGTATATTCAAAATGAGTTTGCAAGTGATAAATGGAGCCAGTTTAAAACTTTGTTTTTTGACACATATAGTACGGGGGATTTGCATAATATTTCTCAAGAACTTTATGAGACCTGTTCTTTGCATAATCATATTATGTTCTTCGTACCTTGGTTTATAACCACTTATTTACCTTTATTCATCAAAGTCCTTGAACGATCTTATAAAGATGAATCAGGTAATATTATTAAAGTTGTCTATCCGACTCAGGCGCCGTTTATACTACCTAATAATACAGGTATTACTTTCACTGCTTTTCAGAAGTTTGTTGAAAATGATGTGGCTACTATAAGTATTAACGAGATTAATAATCTCATTTCTCAAAACAACTATTTAGGACTTTATGTGAAAGTTTTAGGAGAACATATTAGTTCTCTTGATCAAAAGTTAGATGATTTGACAACTTTAATTGTACAGATTATAAGTGATTTAAAACCTCTTGAACAGGCTTCCATATCAAAATGGCAAGATGTGCCTATTCAGAGACCTCCTGAGATTCAGGATTTTGTTTTTAAACCCCTTTATGATCTTTAAAATCTTCTTAATAAAAAGTTTTCTGAATTTGGGGAAAAACCCATTAGTTTATCTGAAGATTTTACAGAAGAGATGGAAACCACTTTTGATTTTAAAAATCAGGTTGAAGTAGAGATAAATAAACTTTTTGGTTATCCTAAAAAGAATAGTGGTAATACTAAATATGCTCATCAACCTAGTATGCAAACTTATTATTATCCCAGACCAACCCCTCAAGATGTTTTGATAGAAGAACGGGATTGGAACCAAACTAATACTTCTTATAGTGGAAGTGAGATTTATGAATGGAACCTCGATGGTTTAACTGATAGGCAATTAACTATACTTGTTCATAGAATGCTTATGTATGCTACTATTTGTAAGAGTGTTAATAACACCGATAGAACTATTTGGAAGATGATAATTGCAGGTTTTACTAGCCAACTTAGAGGCTGGTGGGATAATTATATGAACACGGAGGCAAAAGCCACCGTAATTAATGCTAAGGCTGATAGTGAAGGTGTTGATAACTTAGGTTTTTCCTTAGTAAAGAATAGAGAAGATGTTGTTTATACCCTAGTCTTGACTATTCTCGAACATTTCAATGGTAGATTTACCTATCAATATGAGATTGTTCGTTCTTTGCTAAATGGTCTTCGATGTAGGCATTTAGGAGAGTTCAGGTGGTATTAGGACACCTATCTAAACCAGGTAATGGAACTACCCGAAAATAATCTTGAACATTGGAAAGCCAAGTTCATAGACGACTTACTGTTGCCAATCTGTGTTTAAAACAGAATTACTGATTTGAATAAACTTTGCAGAAACACGAAGTAACCAAAGTTTAATAGAACAGTAAGAATAGATGAACAGAAATTAATTAACAAAGTAAAATCTGAAACAAACGTACCACTATATGGAAAAATAGAATCAGGAAAAAGATCAAGCCCACTGAATACACAGTGTCCCCTTAAGGAAATTATTCCCCTCTAGTATCCGAGGTTTGATTTGGAATATGTC
>JAJOOO010017899.1:0-17030 GCA_029582685.1 Solanum piurae
AAAAAAAAAAAAAAAAAAAAAAATCTGACAAAATCGCTGCCACAGCAGCGATTTTTAATTAAAAAAAGGAATTTTTTTTTTTAGACGAAATCGCTGCCCAAGCAGCGATTTTGTCATTTTGTCAGAGGAAAATCGCTGCTTCAGCAGCGATTTTGCCCTTTTGGTTAAAAAAAAAAGTGATGTGCCCTTTTGGAATTTTTGACAATTTTTTTTGCCCTTTAGGCTCCGGACTCCAAATTATGCACTTCATGCGGAATCAATTCCTTTTGAATTTTGGGTTTCTCAATTTATTTTAAACTCAATTAATTTATTTGAGATTTTTCGATATCTATAAATAGTTCAAAAAAAATAATTTTTGGGAGAGAACACACAATATAGAAAATAACCTTTGACCTAGAAACATGGCCGACTTAACAACATTGAGGGCCTAAAGCGAAACTTAAGAGAGGGGCCCTAATATTTTATTTTTTTCAACATATATACTTTTATTTAAAATCTACTTTTCTAGTTATTTTAGATGCGAAGTCATTAGGTATTGTTCTATAATTAGTTTGTTTTAATAATTTCTTTTCAAATGATAATATAGTTAATTCATTGGATCTCTCTTAAGACATTGCTGATCTTAAAGAATATTTAATCAATTTTAATTTTGAAAAAAACTTATTTCAGCTGAGGCAACGGTTACATGAACTGTTAACATTATTCAATAAGCAATATGTGTATTTGGAAAAGAATCAAGTCTTTTTATTTGATTGAGTATTTTCATTAGATCATTATCTTCTACTTGTATTATTTCCCTCAACACTTTTAATTCAAAAGATAAATCTAAATCATCAATATCAGAATAACTATTACGTGTTAAAGAAAGTTCAAGGTTAAGACAATATTTTTTAAATTCTCATCATCTAGTAATCTCAATATTTTACCACTAAATAAGAATCAAAAATATTTCCATATGCTTCAATTGATTTTATTTTGAAGTGAAAAAATAGTTTGATCTACTCTACATATATAAAGCAATCAACTCTAAAAGATTCTTCGAGGGATTTTGTGATTTCGCTATCCATATTTTCATCAAATTGTTTCTTACGAAATTCAGGTTTATTTTCATCACATATGCAATTTCCTTAGTAGAAATCATAACACTCACAATACATCTATTTTTTTTAAAAGATAACATATATAAGTAATTGTTTTTTTAAAATGGGGCCCCAAGCGATGGATTTAGTACCTAGGAGTTAAGACGGTCCTGCCTAGAAAGAGTTAGAACTCGCCGTGGAGGTAGGAGAATTTTGGTTTCATCTTTTATTCTTCTTTATTATTTATTTTTACATCTTTTCTTGAATGATATGTTGTAATTGCTCCATGTCTATGTGGCGTTTCGTGGCGGAGCGAGAATTTTCAATAAGAGGATTCAAAATCTGAAGAAGTGAACACACGAACTAGTCGAAGGGGGTTCGACATCTATTATATATATCTAAAAAATAATTTTAATGATATATATATAATAATATTTTCCGCCGAAGGGGATTTGGATGAACCCCTAAGAACATGTTGGCTCCGCCTCTAGACTGGCGTTAAAGTTCTCATTCTAGGACTTTGATAACTAATTAATGATTGTTTAGTAATTCTTGATTCTACATATTTGTTTATCATATCAGTTATTATTATATTTTTGTGCTTACTATTTTAATGCTTAGCTACCATTAAATAAATTTATAAACTTTTTGTGAACTTGAGAGATGGAACCTTAGGTTAGAATGAAGGAAATAAGAAATGAGATTTAAATTTCTAACAAGATTTAGAGATAAATTCGCAGCACTTCATTTGGTTTATAAACGGGAAGATACCGTAATACTCCGTAATTGGTTAAATCTATCTCTGTTCAATGATATAGTTAATTTTCCAATCATGGTAGACTGTTAGAGGCTCGGGAGACCATGACCATATTATCAACCTCGTGAATCAATAACTATATAATCAAATAAGTTGATGAAATTTATGTTAAACACAATTCTTAGTTAAACCATAATCCTATATTGATCCATTCATTGATTGTGTAAAGATTCTCTCTTTTTTTGGTTAATTGTTCATTAGTTATTTTATCTTTATTTTTAGTCTAGTTAATTATATTTATCTTTGAAAATCATTGTTTGAATAAATAATTAGAATTAGTTTAATTTAGTAAATAGATAATTGACAAGTCCTTGTTGAACGCAACATGAGCCACCTGGTTGAATTAACTCAATCAAATATTAGAAAATTGGAAAACATTTTCCGGAAAATATTTTCCTTCATACCAAACACACCCTAAATGAAGCATTTTCAACATTTTCATCTAAAAAAAGACTAAAATATTTTCTCCATGTTGAATTCTTAAGTAGAGTACTATTTACTCATGAAAATATGGGTAAACTAGTATTTTACCCAATCCATTTGTTATCCAATCCATTTTTACCCATATCAAATATGGGCGGGTTGAATTATTACCCATTTTATGTTGACCCATTTTCAACCCGCCTAAATTTGACCCAACCCGCCCATTTGCCACCACTAAGACACCCCTTTTTCCAAATATTTTAGATTTGATTTTTCAAAGATCACTATCTCACCTTCATGATCCAGTGTGACATTAAATGTGTTGGGCATTAAAATAAAATTTAATTTTGCAAGTACAAATTTAATTTCAACAATAGTTATCACTTCTCTACAGAAAAAAACGAAATTTAATTTTATATCTCAACTATCTAAAAAAGAAAATTATATTTGATTCTAAACCCTATACATCTCTACTCTAGCCTAAATTCATTATAACTTGGGAGGGTTAAATAAGTTTGGGTTTGTTCTGTATTTTAAATTATTTCTTTACTAAAATGCTTATAAACATCATAAACCCAAAAATATTATTGCAACAAGAATTTTTGATAAATATCAATACACTAAAAAAATTGTTAATATAAAAGAAATACTAAACAAAATACTTGTCAAGATTATGAAAATGTATTAGCTAGTTCAAGAGAAAAAAATTAATGTTTGGTCAAGAAAAGTGAGGACGAAAGTCAATAGCAAGAGTTGCGCGCAAAGAGAGAGGCTGTGGCTAATTAAATAAGTTTGAAAGTTGTTAACACTTCTCTAATGAGTTGAATTAAAATGATTAAGATTTTAGACTTAAAAAATATATGCACTTAATGGGTCGGGCTGAATTTGAATGATTAAGATTCGAACCTTAATTAAGTACTAACAAATGAGACATTAATGACCTAAGATTAAACCTCCATGTGCAAATAAATGATCTATAGATACAATAGGTCAAAAATATTACTTGTTCATGGATAAGAATAATAGCAGCTTGTGTTGGAGCTTTTTTAGGCAAGCAATTACCTTGTTTGATATGGACTTATTTTTCTTATCACCAAAATGGGGAATCTCGATCCCTATTTTTAGCTATTTATATTTATTCATAGCAATAGTTTTCTTATTTTTAGTTTTTAGTTGCACAATTTGTAATATACTTATAATTAGTTATATAGTTCACACAATTAACTCATATGAGTCTTATATTTATGAAATTTCTCCTAAAAAATTATTCTTCAGGATAACATTAGACTCGACTTATATATACGTGTTCCTTGACGGAAAAAAAACGCGTACATATGTACCTAAGTTTTACTGAAAGTTTCTAGCACTAAATGATCGAGTAGAAAAATTTAACGACCGATTCCTGTCGTTATGGAAAAGCCAATGGGGAAAGAATTGGTGCCAGAAACCTTTTGAGTAGTGACTTTGAAATTTCTAGTCTAGGCCAGACTTGAACGAAATCTGAATCAGGTGAGGTCTACGGAAATCTGGTAGTGAATCGGGGGTTTAATTACGATTTGATCACCTGAGTGGATAGCCAAGACGTTAAGGAACCCGCACGGCTTTACGGAATTGAATTCAGGTGAGTAGAACTCTCGAAACTGATCTTGGCGTGAAAAGGTAGTTTTTGAACGTCAAGGGTTGACGATGTGTTGCGAAATGGGAGCTTGGAACTCAAATTATGAGCTTCTGTCTCCATGCAAGCCGCCAGGGAAGGATTAATCCCGCCAGGGCGGGGCTGCTGTAGCGGGATAGGGTCCGCCATGGCGGCCCAAACGCGAATTAAGTCGGGGGGAAACTCCAATTTGGTTATTTTCTGCAAAACTTCATCCTTGAGAGCTAGGAGAAGACCCAGAGCAGTTCTTGACAGTTTTCCACGATTTCTAGCGCTAAAGGTAAGATTATTACTCCCTTAATCCGTAATTCGATTCTTAGAACTTAGAATCTTGGGTAATGATCGTTGGGGGAGGGTTTTGGCCTGAAGTTAATGGTGGGAAAAGCCCTAATTAAGTATTGGGATATTGGGTTTGGCCTAGGATTGATAGATTGATTATTATCCGGGTAAATTAGGCCTTGTTTGTTGATTCTTGCGTTAAATTATTTATTATAGCCCAAGAACAAGTGGAAAGAATTCGTAAAAGGAAGCCTCAAGTGTCTTAGGAGGATTCAAGCTTGGTTTCGAGGTAGGTGATGGTTTGATTTCCTGTTTGTGTGATCTATGTATGTTAATTGCTTCATTGTATGCATGCATGTATGTGAATAAGGGAATGTGAATCAAATCTAATGCAAATGAGTATATATATATATATGAACAATTACATGCCATGAAACCCATTACTTGATTATGTGACTATGAGCATTGTTCATTATGGGTGTGATTGTGATTGTGGTTGTGATGACTGGATCGGGTGTCACGTTCCAACACATATATTGGATCAGGTGTCACGTTCTGACACACTAACAGTTTGGGTGTGGGTTCCATGAGAGGACCACTGTGATTATTATATCCATGTCTAATTGTCTTTAATATTGGAAATTGTGTGTTACTCCTGAAATGATAATTGATCTATGTATTTTGTATATGTGTGTTTACTGTGTTGTAATTGCTTGCCTATGTTTCACTTACTGGGTGGCCGCGTGATCCTACCAGTACACTGTGGTTGTGTACTTATACTGATTGCTCGTTCTTTGTTGAGTACATGGCATCTTTAGGCGTCTACTGATAGACCTGAGCTAGGGGATCATTGATCGAAGACCGGATACAAAGGTGAGCCAGTTCTTTCAGGCTGCCATGGATCCTTCCTTGTTCAGTCCACTGTTTTTGGACTCAGACTGTTTAGTAAGACTTTGTTTATGTTAGTTTAGGGGTTGCACCCCTTTTCTTAGATTTGTTGTTTTACAGAGTTCTAAGGGTTAAATTTCCGCAATAGTTATATTAGTTGTTTTGCTAAACTTTCAATGTTTATGGGAACTCCATATTTCATTAGTCATTTAAACCTGCTTCCGTATCTTTAAATGTTCTAGTTATCGTTAAATTTCTTAGTTAGGTTGTAGTAATGGTTCTCCCACCGGAAGGTTAGTGCGGGTGCCAATCACGACGGTCTGGGTCGTGACAAAGTTCGTATCAGAGCCCTCGATTTGTTGATCTAGTTGTACCAAAATGAGTCTAGTAGAGTCTTGCGGAATGGTACAGAGACGTATGTACTTTTCTTCGAGAGGCTACAGGACTTTAGGAAATCTCTTTGTTTTCTTCTCCTTTCGTGCTATGAATTGATTCCAATTGGTATCTAAACTATTTCACTCTTCTGTCCGCAGATGGTTAACACGTGATACAATGGTGTTAGGCACGTAGCCCCCATCAATGAGCCAGCTGAGGAGCCCGGAGCAAAAGGTCGCGGTCGAGGCAGAGGAAGAAAAAGAGGTAGAGGTCGAGGAAGGGTAGCACCCGCCAGGAGTGGAGCCATAGTCGAAAATGCTCTTAGAGAAGAGACCCTTTCTGCGCCGCAAAAGGAGGTATAAGAGAATGTGGAAATCGAGGATGAAGAGGATGTTGGACCAGAGGGGGATGCACAAGCAGAGACTACAGGTATTTCTCCCTTAGACCCAGTGTTAGCTCAGCAGATCATGACTTTCCTGAAGGGGTTGGTCGGCCCTGGAGTCCTTCCCACAGTGCAAGCGGCTCAACCCCGAGGCAATCCCCCCATTGTTGTTACTGTTCCCAGGGTGGGTGGAGCTGTAGGCACTGATGTATTTTTCCGTCCCCTATTGGGTCCTGTGATGACTGGTAATGAGCATGAGATGTTGACTAAGTTTCTGAAGTTGAAACCGCCGGTGTTCCATGGTTCTGAAAGTGAGGACACCTATAAGTTCATTATGCATTGCTATGAGAGGCTTTTCAAGTTGTGTATTGTACATCAGCATGGAGTAGAGTTCGTGACCTTCCAGCTTCAAGGTGAAGATAAGCAGTGGTGTAGAGCCTATGTGGAATGAAGATCGCCGATCTTACCCCCACTCACTTGGACGCAGTTCCATGCTTTGTTTCAGGAAATGAATGTGCCCCGGACTTTAAAGGATATTAAGAATGATTAGTTCATAGATTTGGAGCAGGGTGGTATGGCTGTAGTTGCTTATGAGGGTAAGTTCCATGCTTTGTCTAGATATGCGACACAATTGGTAACTACTGAGGAGGAGAGGATTCGTCTATTCATCAAGGGATTGAACCCTGAATTACAGGTATTGTCTGTTCACATGACCTCTGAAGGAAAAAGTTTTAATGAGGTGAAAGACTTTGTGAAGAAAGTAGAAGGAGTTCGACGTGATGGGCAGGTCAAGGCTTTGGCTAAGAAGCCCAGGAGCACATGTAATTTTCATGGTTCCTATTCCAGAGGTTCAGGTAGACCGACACTTGCAGCTCGGTCAATTCAGTCAGCCTTGCCCGCTTCTACAAGTGGTTACTCGAGAACTCCGCAGCATAATTTTATTCAGGATAGCTAGGGAGCCGCACCTTCGGCGGGCAGCAGGCTGTCTATTGACAGCACTTGTTATAATTATGAAGAACCTGGGCATATGAAGAGAGATTGTCCCCATCCGCACATGTTTGACCCCGAGCAGCAGTAGACTAGAGCAGTGGTACCCGCGGGAAGCGGTAATAATGGCAGAGGACATCTACAAGGTGGTTGAGGAGGGAATCAGTGAGGCCGTAGAGGCAGGGGAAATGGTAATGCAGGTAGAGTAGCAGTGCAGCCAGGCAAGAAGGTTGTTCGTCAAGATAACAGGGCTCAGTGTTATGCATTTTCGGGCGAGAACGAGGTAGAGTCTTTTGACGCAGTGATCACATGTACTATTCTTGTCTATGACCAAATGGCTACTATTTTGTTTAATCGGGGTTCTACTTATTCATATGTGTCAGTTCAGTTTTCCTTGGGATTTGATGCGGTTGTGATGTACTTGATGCCCCCATCCATGTTTCTACCCTAGTTGGAGAGTCTGTCATAGTCACCCATGTGTATCGTGCTTGTCCTATATTGTTTATGGATTTTCAAACATGGGCTGATTTGGTTATTTTGGATATGACTGACTTTGATATAATCTTATGCATGACTTGGTTGTCCCCCTATTATGTTGTGCTTAATTGTAATGCTAAGTCTATGACTCTAGAGATCCCGGGTAGGTAAAAGTTAGAGTGAGAAGGGGTGTACAAGCCTAAGCCAGCTAAGGTCATATCTATCATTCGGGCTAGGAAACTGGTGGGACAGGGGTGTTTGGCTCATATTTGGCATGTTGATGTCGAGTCTCCCTCTATTGAGTCTATTCATGTAGTGTTTGAATTTAGGGAAATATTTCTTACTTATTTGCCTGGTATGCCTCCGGATAGACACATAGATTTCTGCATTGTCCTGGAATCGGCTACTCGACCCATCTCCATCTATCCTTATCTTATGGCTCTGGAAGAATTGAGAGAGCTTAAAGCTCAAATCCAAGATCTTCTTGATAAAGGTTTCATCCGTCCTAGTTCTTCCCCGTGGGGTGCTCTTGTCTTGTTTGTTAAGAAAAATGATGGTAGTATGAGGATGTACCAAAAATGGCATTCAGGACCCGTTATGTGCACTATGAGTTTCTAGTAATGTCGTTTGGGCTGAAAAATGCGCCTGCAGCTTTCATGAGTTTGATGAATGATGTGTTCAAACCATTTCTGGATTCCTTTGTTATCGTCTTTATTGACGACATTTTGGTTTATTCGAAGAGTAAGGAAGAGCATGCCGATCATCTCCGTATTTCTTTGGGTGTCCTTGGGAAACAACATATGTATGCTAAATTTTCCAAGTGTGAGTTCTGGTTGTCTTCAGTTGCCTTTTTATGGCAGGTGGTTTCAAGGGAAGGGGTAATGGTAGATCCCCAAAAGATCGAAGCAGTCAGGAATTGGGTCTGACCTAGCTCTGTGACTGCAGTTAGAAGCTTTGTGGGGCTCGCCAGCTACTATCGTCGGTTTGTGAAGAATTTTGCTTTTATCGCCACACATCTGACAATGCTGACCAAAAAGGATGTGCCTTTATAATGGACTGAAAAATGTGAGGAGAGCTTTCAAAATCTCAAGACTCTTCTGACCACAACACATATTCTGGCACGACTGGTGGTAGATAAAAATTCATTATTTATTGTGATGCTTCACATTCGGGTTTGGGTGTTGTGTTAATGCAGGATAAGAATGCCATAGACTATACATCGCCATAGTTGAAGGTGCATGAGAAGAACTACCTGACACATGATTTGGAGTTGGCAGCGGTAGTGTTTCCCCTTATAATCTTGCGACATTACCTTTATGGTGTCACGTGTGAGGTGTTTACTGACCATCGTAGTCTACAACATGTATTCACTCAAAAGGACCTAAATTTGAGACATCGAAGGTGGATGGAGTTACTCAAAGATTATGATGTCACTATCCAGTATCATTTGGGTAAGGCTAAGGTGGTGGCATACGCTCTAAGTCGGAAGGCGGTAAGTATGGGTAGTCTAGCTTGTTTGGGTGTGTCTAAGCGACTTTTGACAAAGGAGATTCAAATCTTTGAGTCTAAGTTCATGCAGTTGGGCATCTCAGAGAAAGGTGGGGTGTTAGCTAGCATTGAGGTTAGCCCCACATTAATTGAGGAGATCAAGGCCAAACAGTTTGAGGATGAGAGTTTGAATGAGCTCAGAAAGATGACAATGTCTGGTAAGGCACAAGATGTGACTCTTGATGCGGGGGGTTTGCTCAGTTTTAAGGGAAGAGTTTGTGTTCCTCGAGTGGATAAATTGATTCAGAAAATGTTGACAGAATCCCATGGTTCGCCGTATTCCATTCATCCGGGTGTGACCAAGATGTACCAAGAATTGAAACGACTTTATTAGTGGACTGGCATGAAGAAAGACGTAGCTGAGTTTGTGGCTAAGTGCCAAAACTGTCAGCAAGTAAAGTATAAACACCAAAGGTCTATAGGCTTCAGCGAATGCCAATTCCGAAATGGAAGTGGAAAAGGATAGGTATGGATTTTGTGGTTGGTCTTCCCAAGACCTTGGGGAAGTTTGATTCCATTTGGGTAGTAGTTGATAGACTGACTAAATCTGTCCACTTGATTCCAGTCAGAGTAGATTATAATGCGCAATAGTTGGATAAGATGTATATGATGAAGATAGTGAGGTTGCTTGGAGTTCCCATTTCTATCATCTCGGACCATGGTACACAGTTCACATCCAAGTTTTGGGGAAAATTACATGAGGAGTTTGGCACTCAACTCACTTTTAGCACAACTTTACATCCACTGACGGACGGACAGTCAGAGAGAACTATTCAAGTGTTAGAGGACATGTTGAAGGCATGTGTGATTGACTTGGAGGACATTAGGACAAGTTCTTACCTTTGTGTGAGTTCTCATATAATAACAGTTACCACTCCAACATCGACATGGCACCGTTTGAGGCACTTTATGGGAGGAGATGTAGATCACCCATAGGATGGTTTGAGGCTGGAGATGTGAAACCTTTAAGGATTGATTTGGTGAAAGATGCTCAAGATAAGGTAAGAAGCATCCAAGCTAAGTTTCTAGCAGACCAGAGTCGACATAAGAAGTATGAAGACCGTAAGGTAAGAGATATGTCATTTCAGGCCAGTGAACAAGTTCTTCTTAAAGTGTCATCCATAAATGGGGCGATGAGATTCGGCAAGAAGGGCAAGCTTAGTCCTCGATACATCAAACCATTTGAGATTATTGACTGTGTAGGGCCAGTGGCTTATAGGTTGGCCTTACCTCCTAGCTTATCTGGAGTCCATCCAGTGTTCCATATGTCCCTGTTGAAGAAGTATCATAGGGACAGAGATTACATTATTAAGTGGGACTCAGTTTTGTTAGACAAAGACCTTCAGTATGAGGAAGAATCAATTGCAATTCTTGATCGCGATGTCCGAAAGCTGAGGACCAAGGAGATAAATTTCGTGAAAGTTCAATGGAAGCATCGGTCCGGTTGAGAAAGCTACATGGAAAATCGAGAAGTACATGCGAGACAAGTATCCCCAGTTATTCGACGATTCAAGCATTACTCTACTTTTACCTTTGCCAGTTTTTCCTAGTTTATCACTCGGGGATGAGTGATGGGTAAATTGGTATCTATTGTAACAACTGGTTCCTATCGTTATGGAAAAGTCAATGGGGAAAGAATTGGGGCCAGAAAACTTTTGAGTAGTGACTTAGAAATTTCTAGCCTAGGTCAAACTTGGACGAAATCTGAGTCAGGAGAGGTCTAGAAAAATCTAGTAGTGAACGGGGTGTTTAATTATGAATTTGATCACATGAGTTGATAGCCAGGACATTAAGGAACCCGTACAGCTTTTTGGAATTGAATTCGGACGAGTAGAACTCTCGAAATTGGTCTTGGCGTGAAAAGTTATTTTTTGAACGTCAAGGGTTAAAGGTGTGTTGCGAAATAAGAGCTTGGAACTCAAATTTCGAGCTTCTATCTCCGTGCAAGCTGCCGTGGCAGGATTAATCCCGCTAGGGCGGGGCCGCTATAGCGGGATGGGGTCCGCCGTGGTGGCCCAGTCACGAATTAAGTCGGGGAAAAATCCCAATTTCATTATTTTCTACAAAACTTTGTCCTTGAGATCTAGGAGATGACCCAGAGCAGTTCTTGATAGTTTTCCACGATTTATAGCGCTAAAGGTAAGATTATTACTCCCCTAATCTGTAATTCAATTCTTAGAACTTAGAATCTTGGGTAATGATCGTTGTGGGAGGGTTTTGGCCTGAAGTTAATGGTGGAAAAAGCCCTGATTGAGTATTGGGATCTTGGGTTTGGCCTAGGATTAATAGATTGATTATTATCCGGATAAATTAGGCATTGTTTATTAATTCTTGCGTTAAATTATTTGTTTTAGACCAAGAACAAGTGGAAAGAATCCGAAAAGGGAAGGCTCAAGTATCTTAGGAGGATTCAATCTTGGTTTCGAGGTAGGTGATGGTTTGATTTCATGTTTGCATGATCTATACTGGTTAATTGCTTCATTGTATGTATGCATGTATATGGATAAGGGAATACGAATCAAATCTAATGCAAATAAGTATATATATATATATAAACAATTACATGTCATGAAACTCATTACTTGATTGTATGACTATGATCATTGTTCATTATGGGTGTGATTGTGATAGTGGTTGTGCTGACTAGATCGGGTGTCACATTTTGACACATACATTGGACCGGGTGTCACATTTCGACACATATATTGAATCGGGTGTCATGTTCCGACACATATAAATTGGATCAGGTGTAATGTTCTGACACACCAACAGTTTGGATGTTGGTTCCATGAGAGGACCACTGTGATTATTACATCCATGTCTAATTGTCGTTAATATTGGAAACTGTGTGTTACTCCTGAAATGATAATTGATCTATGTATTATGTATATGTGTGTTTACTGTGTTGTAATTGTTTGCCTATGTTTCGCTTACTGGGTGACCGCGTGATCCTACCAGTACACTGTGGTTGTGTACTGATACTGCACTTCCTCGTTCTTTGTTGAGTACAGGGCATCTTCAGGCGACTACTGATAGACCTCAGCTAGGGGATCATTGATCGAAGACTAAATTCAAGGGCGAGCCAGTTCTTTCAGGCTGCCATGGATCCTTCTTTGTTCAGTCCACTCTTTTCGGACTCAGACTGTTTAGTTAGACTTTGCTTATGTTAGTTTAGGGGTTGCACCCCTTTTCTTAGATTTGTTGGTTTACATAGTTTTGGTACAATAACTTTCAATTTCAAGGGGTTGAATTTCCGCAAAAGTTATGTTAGTTATTTTGTTAAACTTTTGGAGTTCATGGGAACTCCATATTTAATTAGTCATTTAAACTTGCTTCCGTATCTTTAAATGTTCTAGTTATCGTTAAGTTGCTTAGTTGGGTTGTAGTAATGGTTCTCCCATCGGAGGGTTAGTGTGGATGTCAATCACGACAGTCTGGGTCGTGACAAAAAATGCCTTTAATATGCTTACTTCAACTTGAAAAATCACAAAGTAAAGGTACCCAAATGAGTGTTGTTGAAGAAAATGACTAATGTATTAGTTGTTGATGCTTTTATGATAGCCCCTTCGTGGACATATAACACAACACAAGAAATGGCCATAATTGTGTACACTTTTCTTCAATTTGTCATGACGTAGCAATCCCTTTTATTGTCTCTATTGGTAGCTATTCATTTATTAGTAGACAACTTGTATTAAAAGCCAATCCAACCATATATATAACTATTGATTAATTTTGTAACACTACATTTTATGAAATGTGGTTTACGGTGTTAAATTAGGTGACTGCACCTTGTTGTTGATCATAGAGTGTCATGCAATATATGTTTTGTACTACTTTGCTATTAGTTGTCACGTTTTTCTTTTAATTATTACTGCTTTGTTTTCTTGAGCCGAGGGTCTTTCGGAAACAACCTCTCTACCTCAGAGAGATAATGATAACATTTGCGTACACTCTACTCTCACAAACCCCACTCTGTGGGATTTCACTGAATTCGTCGTTGTTGTTGTTGTTGTTGTTGTACCCTTTTATTAGGTGAAACTATTCATTGATTTTGTAAGGCCCCATAGTGAATGTATGTGGTGTTTTATTAGGAAAATATATTTGGACTGGTTTAAGAGTCGCCACTTAATTTTTTTAAGAAAAATCAAGAAAACTACTTTTTCAAAAGATTAAAACAAGGAATCTAATGAAAACTTAAAAGAGGTTCGAGGTTCTTATTAATATTCTAGGAAGGTTTTAAAAGCACCTAGAATATCCGCTAATGCGGTTATCCGACGATTAATTTATTTGGCTAAAAATCATTTAACTTAATTTGACTTGAATTGAGCAATTTATGGTTAGAATCATTTTAAAGCGGAAAAGGAAAAATTGAAAATTCTAACTAAGTGATACATTTTTTACAAAATCATTCTTCATATCTATTTAAAGATGACCGATTTTCATCAAATTGTTAAAACAAAACGAGCGTCTTTCGGGGATTTGAATTTTTCAACCTTAAGACTAATAACATATATTAACAAGTAAATAAATATAATCAGACAAAGAGGGAAATAGACTTGGGCCCAAATCTGGTTTCTGTCCGCCTGGGCCAGTATTCGGGCCCATTTTACGTTTTGAGCCAAAGGCCCATCAAAATCATTTGTACCTGTCCTATTCTAACATGCCAAAAATATTTTCTCTTTGGGCCTAAGGCCCAATCCTTCCACCTGTCCTAAATTTCTAATGGAGATAATAATAATGACTAAATGGGCTTAGGCCCAATAACGAATACAATTTGAAGTAAAGAGTGGACCCTTGGCCCAGAATTTTAATTCTTCAATCTGCTGCACCTTATCGTATACTTAATGTATACGGGCTCTCAAAACCTGTTCCTCAGTGCCTTATCGGGAAAAGGGCCGACTCGCAAATGATTTGAGCCTAAGTGGCCCAACTGGTGATGCAAGAAAGAGATTTAGATCCCAATGGAATCCTCCACAGTTGTTCACAATAAACAAGAGAAAATAAAACTAGTTAGCAAGGGAAAAATAAAGCTATGACAGTTAAGAAGTCATTGGCTCTCGAAATTAATTCATAGGAGGCAAATATGAGAGCATAATCAACTTTACATATACTTTCAAAAAAAATAAAAAAAATAAAAGAAAGAGTACCAATAAGGTACCATTAAACAAATACCTGCATGTATATTTCAGGTCCATAAGACTAGAATTAATCTTCATAGTCAAACCAAGCAACATAAACTCAAGAGCAATTAATATTGAGCAATCAGTTCACATAGTGCACTTACGGACTAGATGTCAATAGGCAGTAGTAGTCATATAGCAAACAATCATTAATCAATATAAACTTAGGACCAAAGGGACCAGACATCAAAGCATAGATTTTCCAGGGGGACTTTCGGGCAAAAATGATGAAAATCTCTTATCGAAATCTAGAGTGGAATTGGACAGCAACTAATTTCGATGTTAAAATCGACTTAACTCTTATTTAACCCTTAACAAACGTACACCATAGTACACTAGCAGGAGATAGATATTCGGTATGCTCCAAAAAATATTTCCACATGACCTAAATCTGGATTCTATTGAGAAACTCAAACGAGCTTAAACAATTAACGATCGATACCAAATCCATTACAGGCAGAAAATAAGCTTCAAATAAACCAAAGAATCACGCCATGTTTTAGATAAAGAAGACTGAAATGGGACTTGACCGAATGACCGTTAACTAAGCTTATAAAACAGAAAACAAGCATGAGAACAAACACAAAAGAAAATAAAATTGAATAGAAGCTAAGTGACTACTATGTCCAACAAATGATAAATAATACGACATACAACTTCCATATATATATAATATATGTATATATGTTATTATTTTTAAAGGTTTTGCCTTATTTTTTGAAATAAAAGAAAAGAAAGACAACCTTACAAAAAAATAAAAAAATGAATGAAACCAACATACTGCAAGAAAAAAAAAAGAAAAAAAAAATATAGACTCAAAGATATGAGGGCAAACATACGAGAAGTAAAATAGCAAAAATGAGTTCAAACTAAGGAACATAAGAGCAACGATGCTAATACGGAGACAAGACACTAATTTGACATCAAAACCAAATCAGTATAATCTATAAAGACCAGAATATCGCATTAAAAAATCACTAAATCAACCACTAACAGCGAACCAGTCATTTAGCGAGGCTTTTCGACATAAAAAATTTATCACTTCTAAACAGAAGAAAAGGCAAGGAAGATACTATAATGGAGGAGGCGTTACCTTCTTGTGTGCAGCGAAGCAGGGACGGTGACGATCTTAGAGACGACTATTCTACCACCACACGAGAACTTTCGACTTGAACCGCGATAACCGAAAGCCAGTTCTGCTCCGGTTTTCTTATTTTTGAAGTATTTAGTAGGTACTTTAGCTATTTTCGCTTAATCTATTTGTGTGTATTTTTGCTCAAATCTAAATTCCAACTGAGAAATCTCTCCCTCCGGCAGCAAAGGCAACAAAATATATATATAAGAAGAACTAGGGCAGACTTGGGGGGAAGAGGGACGAAAATTCGGGTTCAAGGCCCATTCCAAATTCAAAATCAAAAATCTTTCACAAATTTGGACAAACACCCTTACTCTTGCAATTTCCGTTCCATTCTGGAAGGGGAAATGGGACAGCCGCGTGCTGTTGTTACTGTACTGTGAATGAAAGGGACGGGAAGAAGAGAACAAAATTTGCTAGCTTTTCCGCCTCTTGCCGAATCTGCACAGGAACAGAACTCAGACTGAGGACGCGTCCTCTGCACTATTGACGCCGTGTCCTTTTTCCGTCTTCTTGTGAACGTTGGAGGTGAAAAAGTGTTGGTGCCGTTCGAAATTACCGTGTATTTTGACGTTGTACTGCGCTGTTCACGTTTGGAATGTTCTAGGTTCTCTGTGAAGGGGAAAAGGGAGGTGGGTCGGGTTGGATCATTGCTGAATTGGGCTGGCACGGTTGGAATGTGGTGGGCTGCTGTGCACTGATTTCTGTTTTGGGGTATTTGGTAGTGATGTTGTATGTTGTAATGTATGTGGGTATTGATGTGGGTTGTTGCTGGGAATATTAAAGTGGGCTAGGAAATAAAAGAAAGGAAAAGGGAGTTGGGAAATTCGGTCGGTCGGGTATTGTTGTTGTTGTAATATGCCGATGTTAATTTGTAAAAAAAATAGGGGTGGGGTCGGTTGAAAGGGGATTAGAAAACTTAGCCAATTCGATTTAGTTAAGATAGATTCGGCTAGTAATTACATAAGATAAATTGATATTAATTAATTAACAAGCTTCATAAGCTTAACGAAATAAAATAATTGATCTTATTTATAAGCTAATTAATTTAACAATATAAACGACTAAATAACCAAAATTTTAAATAAAGCTAAAATTCTTTTGAGACAGTTTTCGAACATTCATAAGATACACCAATTAGACACATAATTATATAATAATTGACTTAATTAAAAATTAATTAACTCAGAACATAAGCTATTAATTAATTTAAACTAAATAACCAAATATTTAAATAAAACTAAAATCTTTTTGAGACGATTTTCGAACATTCATCAAATTTACTAATTAGACACATAATTATATGAAACATCATATTTATTATTTTAAAATTTGTGAAAATGGTAAAACTACTTAAAATGGCTTGAAAATTATTTGAATTTTATAAAGCTAATTATTTCAAATCGTTTAGAATTTAGGAAGCTCGATGATTAATTTATATTGTGGGGGTCCAAAATTGGGTGTCAACAATGCATATTCATATTCTTTTTGTTGAGAAATATGTAAATTATCATAGTTACAAGATGAATATTCTTCAATATGAAGTTGTAAGTGAATTTTCATTTTTCATACCTTCATCTTTTTGAGTTTTTAAATATAACTTCGTAATTGATTACTATATTTTTGTATTCTGCATTTTTTCTATCTTTAAGATATGAATATTATAAAGCTAATCCCAATTTATATTTATAATTAATTATTTTGAGGGTAAGAATGTTAAATTTCGCAGAATATTTTCATAACTAGACCCATAAAAGGGTAAGTCTTTGATAAACATTTATAGTTATGTCTTTTTCGCTGTTT
>JAJOOO010017900.1:0-14056 GCA_029582685.1 Solanum piurae
AGTTTAAGTTATAGTTATATTCTTCAAGTCAATTAGTTTATAATTAAGTTGATTATTTTATGTCGTTAAAATTAAGAAGCTTGTTAACTAATTAATATCAATTCGTCTTATTTAATTACTAGCCAAATCTATCTTAATTAAGTTCAAATCGGCTAAGTTTTGTAATGCAATTGTAGCCACTTCTTTACCAAGCCTTTTAACTTATATTAAGAAGCCAATTTTGGGCCTATTATTTGCATTTTCAGTAGCCCATTTCTTCAGCCCACTAAAACCCATACAATGCAATATAACAACAGCAGTTAATACCCATTAGAAACCCACTATACTCAATTTCTAGCCCACCAAATAGCAACAATACGTACAGCAAACAGTACGCTGCCCCACCTATGTAACTTCGTTCTTCTTCCCAGCGAACAAACCCGGAAACGCAGCAACCCAAATCAGCAGCAAGCGCGATCCAGAAGCAGTCCAGAATTGCGAGTCCAGCAGAAAATCGAGCCCAGCTAGAGTGCATCCTCCTCCTCCTATCTCCTTATCGTTCGTACCAAAATTTTTGAAGAATGATTACGTGTCTCCATCTCCGCATCTCACTCGTCCTTGCTCGAAAATCAAGCGCCCAAAATCGTTTTCCGTTGGAGATTTGTACTAATTCCAGCTCCAACCTTATCTGTTAAGAGATTTTTGAATTTCGAATTCAGAAATCTTATCCGAATCTGCCCGTTTTCCCCCCCCAACTCGTCCCCTCTACTCTCTCCTATATAAGCCCCTTCCTTCTTCATTGTTAGGGGTTGGAAGTTTTGGAGTCGGTACAAAGGAAAGGATACATAGAAATACATAAGTTTCCTTGAGGCAAAAATAGACCCAAAAGGTCCATAAATATTACAGAGAGTGTTTTAGGTTCTGTTTTCTTTTCCGAACGGGACATTTTTATTGTTCATCGGAATCCTTGGAGTCACGTCTCAGTGGTGAAAGCTTGTCATCTTTAGCTCGGTTGTTTTGGTTCGCTGCTCCGAAAAAGGTAACAACTCCTCTTCTCTCATTCCATTTTTATTTCAGTTAATATCTATATTTGTTTCTTTCCGTTTGAACTCTCTTAGTGCTATAATGCATGAATTAAGATGATGTAGTAGCTAGTTTTATGATGCAATGTCCTCATTTCTCACTGTTTGTTGTTTGCTTTGGTTTGAGAATGAGAAAACAGTAGAAATTTCATGTATTTTGCTTCACACCCTTGCCCCTCAACTGAAGAAAAGTGTTTTTGTTTGTTTATTTTGAGTAGTATTTTTAGCTAGATTAACTAATTTCTTGAAATCGTGATTGTTTCCTTTGTTAAAATTTCCCTTAGAATTGTATCTAAGTGTTGAGGTATGTCTTTTCTTTTTCCCGAATGTGAAATCGTTGTTTAAAACAGTAATATGGGTTTGTGTATAATGAGACATCCTTAGCCTCTATGTTCCAATTTGTTACTATCGAAATGTCCTAAAAGTGCTCATTTAAATTCATTATTCGAAAATCTGATGCTATTTTGAGGATTATGTCATGAGTGATCTAGTTAATCCAAGCATGATTTTAGGTTCTTATTTTAATATCTTATCCAATTAGGCATATTTGTGAGTGCTTAGTAGACTTAAAAAATTATGATTGAATGTCTTCATTGATTGAACCTTAGTATTGTAAATGCTTGCTTGTTCATTTGATCCGCTTCTTTAGTTCAGATAGAACTTTATAAATGAAAATCTTAACCAAGCAATCATGTGCCAACTTCAACTTACTTTGACTATTTCCAACTAAGCATAATTGTGTTAAAACAGTTGCTTTGAAGCATTGATATTGTTTAAAAATTCAGTCCGTTGTTCTTCTCGTATGTGAGGAATACTTTTAATTGAGTTTGTTAGCCCATCTATTGCTATTAATTTTTTTTTCTCTTTTTTCGTTGCATATGATCAATCCGAGTTCACTTTGGACTCCACTCTTGCATATCCTTGAGTTGTTTCGAGTCATCCTCATATATTCGGTGAAAAAGAAGTTGAAACAGGCCCCCGGAAGTCCAAAAGCAGGCTGTATCACGTTGTATACAGAGGAACATGCAAAATATACGCAAATATACAATGATATACAAGTCGAATGCGGAAATACTAGACATAAATTCGAAATACAGGTGCTGAAAGTTGAAGTGGGTTGTATACATTCGGTATACAGGAAACGGGGCCGATATACGAGTTGTATGCATTGATATACAGCTTGTGTATACAAAAAACGGGAATGAATTTCAAAGTCTAAAAGTCAGCATCTTCGGCCCAATGTTTCTGGGCTATAATAGGCCCAAATTTGAATATCTCCCTTCCCTCTCTTACTTATTTTATTGTGTTTGACTAACATTTTGATTATCTTATGGTTCAATTTAATTAAATTTCCCAAGATCACCATTTCACTTTATATATATATATATATATATAGTTAAATTAAAATATGTAGATTTCATACTTAGTTTTAATTTTATTATTTGTCTCGTCACTTAAGTTACTTCTTCTTAGAAACACCCCATTTAGTCCCATTTCCCTTAAGATACATAGAAATGATAAAAAAAAAAATATAATAATAAATATTAATAAGTTAAAGTAATTGAGTTCTTTTACTTAGTTGAAGTTTTTTTTCAAAAATTAGTTAAAAAAGTCATGAGTTCTTTACTTAGTTAAATTTTAAAAATAATTAGTTAAAATAAATCAATTTTTTTTACTTAAGTTAAAATTTCAAAATTAGTCAAATATCATTTTTAGTCAAATTGTCGGTCAACCGCGAGTTAGCGGGAATTTCGAGGGCCTAACACCTTCTCATATTGTACATTGAACTTCGAACCCTTTATTTTCAATTGATTTTATCTGTTTAAATCTTTTGAAAACCTTAATATTTTTTCTTGATTTTTACTAAAAAATTAAGTGGCGACTCTGTTCTTTTGGAAATTCGATTTCTCTTAAATCATAAGTTTAATCGATTTTTCGAAAACTAAGTCATTTTTCTTTTACATATATTTTTCAAGTAAAACACACATCTCTTTTGTTTTATACTCCCTCCGTCCCATTTTATGTGAGGTAGTTTGACGTGGCACGGACTTTAAAAAAGAAGGGAAGACTTAAAATTTGTGATCCAAAATGAATGATAGAAATTTGTGTGGTTGTAAATCATTTCATTAAGGGTAAAATAGACATTTTATAGTTAAATTGTTACTTAATATAGAAATGAGTCATTCTTTTTGGGATTGACTAAAAAGAAAAGTAAGTCACATAAATTGGGACAGAGGGAGTAACATATAGCTGAAAAATAAATCACGCATTTTGTTATATTATTTTCTAGACATAAGTATTGAAAACATTCTAAATTTGACGTGAATTATTATTTTAGTCCATCAACTATTGGCAGTCTTTCAAGCATTCCTCTAGTTGATTAAATAATTTTAAAACATCGCCCTATTTGATTAAGTAATTTAAAAACACCTCTTATGCCACATGTCATACACCCAAGTATATTTGTGAAATTTTCGGTTAATATGGCTACACATGGATATATATATATATTATAAAATAAGTATTTAAGAAACATTTATAATCAATGCTAATATATATAATAGGGAAAAGGATTTGAAATATATCGGAACTTTGACCAAAATTGTTGTATCTCAAACTTTGGACAAGACATATTACCCTCTGCACTATTTAATAGTGTATATTCGACTTTTTCTTGCAAATCCTCTCTTTTCCGCTTTCTAAGGAATGTCAAGCTTGTCTGTTTATGAATCCTCTGTTCATGAATCAACTTGTCCACGTGAGCACATATATATCTTTAAAATACACTATTAAATAGTGTAGGCGGGTAATAGGTCTTACCCAAATTTTGGGATTGTTACAGCAATTACGGTCAATGCTCGAATATATTTTAGACATTTTTCCCTATATAATAAATGAGATGATAGATAAGGTGATATGATACATTCATATTTATATATTTTCTCCTTATTTTGACCATTTTATTATTTAAATCAATTATTTTATTGTAAAAGTAATTTACTTAATTTATTATAAATAAATATTTTATTAATTGAGGTACATTTACAACAAAAACTTCACATGCCTAAAAATCTATTTATCTTTTGTCTCATTTTTAATCTTTTTTTTACTTCATTATTTTTATTAATTAATCAATTATTTAGTAATTAAAATAATATTACATCTACTTAGATTTCATGAGTTACAAAAACCTCAATCTTTTTGTATTCTCCACTTAATTAACATGTCTCCTTAACTTCCATCTACATGATTCTTATGACTTAACTCATCTATAAATAACAATCATCTATAGCTATGTTGGATGTTTATTTTGATTTCCATTCCTCCTCCTCCCCCTCCCCCTCCCCCCTTCGGCCCCTCCCCCTCCTCCTCATCTAGGAGTATATAATATAGAGTACTTTATATTACTATTTTTTAATATATCTCATTACATAAACTTAAATATATTTCATTACATAAATTTAAAATAACACAATAACAAGATCAAAGCAAAATAAAAATACTACCTCTGTCCATTTTTGTTCGTCATGTTGCGTTTTTTAAAAAGTTAATTTGACTAATTTTCAAAGTTAAATTAGATTATATTAATTTAATATTTTAAACAAAAAATTTAGATATTCAAAAACTATATGAAAAATACTATAAATTACAATTTCTTGCATATCAATGTGATGAAAAAATACATTGTAAGATGTTAGTCAAAGTTCTTATAATTTGACTCTAAAAAAGGAAACCATGACAATTAAAAGTGGGCTGATGAAATAGTAATATCTTAAAATTAGAATGTCATTATTTCTTAAAATTAGTATTTATTTTCCTTACCTTTTTGATACTTCATAATATTCATTTGTCAAAAATCAATTAGAGATAAATATATTGTTACTAATTTAAATTTAATGTAAAATAATTACGTACTTAAAAAAGGTTAAATTAAGATGTCTGCACTTTACCTCATAAAAAGTCAATTTTTTTTAGTTTTATGATAAACATAAATAGTTATTTAAAATTACATGTCAATCAACAAAATCAAAATATAATTAATCAAATCATTTTTTTCAGTTTACTCTCTTCATCAATTTATTGAATTAATTTTTTGTTTTCGAAAGTCAAACTATAGTATATATATAGAGAGAGTGTTTAAATTTTGTGCACCATCAGGTACAAACGAATGAGATTTAACCATAGTAACTTATTTTAATAAAATAATAATTATTATAAATAAAAAAAACAAAAAATATCAACAAGTTGAGTCTTACTTGGATTCTAATCAAATTTATTTCCAAAGCAAAATTATTTTCTTTCCAAACTTAATTACACTAATGAGGTTTACCGTAGGTTTTCCCCAGGATCATGTTTATGAAATTCTTCAAAGCATCAAAACTTATGAATCTGCTAAGAAATATTTTTTAAAGCATCATGCAATTTTGAAACTTGACAAGCTTCTTCTACTTAGTGGTATGTCGTTATACAATTAGAACAAATTTCACACACACACATATATATATATTAATTAATTATATTTCATATATTTTAGTTTCAAGAATAAAAAAAGGGCAAATTACAGAAATCACATACTTTTAAGGCAAAATTACAATTTATCCCTTAAAAGTTTATAATTATAGAAATCCCTCAAAACGGATACAATAATATAAGCGCTGATACATCAATTTGATGCGCGAGATACATTAATTGTTAAGTAAGATACAATACATTTTATACATGATACACTAATCTGATGTACATTTTATACATGATACACTAATATGATGCACGAGATACAATAATATAAGCGATGACACATTAATCTGATGCGCTGATACATTAATCTGATGCGCGAGATACACTAATCTGATGCGCGAAAATAAGGAATTTTGGAAATTTATAAAACTTATAGGGGATAATGATAATAAGTAAACTAAAAGGTGGGATTTTTGTAATTTTTCCATTAAAAAATATCATATAAATTGATGAAAGAGTATGTATATATTTAAGTTTTATGCATAATTTTCGATTTTGGGTTACATCAAAATAGTAGAAAAACTTGTGTAATTATTTGTCAAGATTATTGATGCTCTTTACATTATATTTTCTTGTCGAAATGTTGTTTTTTGTCAGAATAACAACATTTTCTTCTCCATCACTCAAAACATCTAAAGTCAAGGTCTATATCCGAGTTCAGAGTCAAAAGGACAAAAAATTGAGCAAACTTTTCAAAAGAATAAAATATTGAGTATAAAATCAAAAGGGCAACATTTGGATGGAGTCGTTGACGGTATTACATTCTATGTGTAAGGCTCATGTCAGAATGAGCCTTACAAGGTTCACTGACATGAGCCTTCCCTTTTTTTAAAAAAAAACGTGCTCTGACTTTTTTTTAAAACAAATTAATATTTCACTGCAATACTATTAATAATATGTCCTCAATATTATTAAATTATATAAAAAAAAACTATTAAACTTGACCGCATCACTTACATTTTATTTACATATAAATAGTGGGAAAAAAACATGAAAATACAACAACAAAACATTATAAATAATGAAGAAGGAATATTAATTTTTTTTAACATGAGCCTTATACATAGCCGTCAACAACTCCATTCAAATGTTGTCCTTTTAATTTTATACTCAATTTGCCCTTACGAAAATTTTACTCAATTTTTTTATCCTTTTAACTCCAGACTCATCTATATCCCCCAAACTCAAATTAACCTCCATTGAAATTCAAATTATTCTGAATACAACTTAAAAATTGCACCAATAAGTTCATTTCCACCTCTGTCAAATCTCCATCAACACAATTTCATAACAAATTGTTCTAAGAAAATTAATAGCGATGCTAGAGCTCCACATCATCCTCCAAATGCAAAAGCAAACATAGGTATACAATATTTATTTACAGCAAATTCAAATAATTTCATATATTTTAATGGTAAAATACTTTTTTATTCTTGGCAAGGAAGACACATATTTTTAAGGGCAAATTACAGAAATCACATACTTTTAAGGCAAAATTACAATTTATCCCTTAAAAGTTTATAATTACAGAAATCCCTCAAATGGATACAATAATATAAGCGCTGATACATTAATCTGATGCGCGAGATACACTAATCTGATGCGCGAAAATGAGGGATTTTGGAGATTTGTAAATTTTATAAGGGATAATGGTAATAAGTAAACTCAAAGGTGGGATTTCTGTAAAAAAAAATAATATATTTTTAAAAGCAAGTAAAGGGCCAGATATGCTGTTTTACCAAAAAAAAAAAAAAAGGTTGATATTTTTTAGAATAGGAAGATAAACCTTTTGAGTAGTTCAAAAAAATATTTGACACTTTTACCTAATTTTGAATTTTAAATAAGTTTTTATTGACAAGCTGTTTACTAAAATAAAATAAAAATTATTGATGGCTGCTGTAGTGACCATGTTTCTAGACATTGTGTTAGTCAGAGACGTGGCCTCAGCAGTTTGACAGAAAGAAAAATAATTGTATTCAGTGAAGTTGACCAACTATTGATCTGTACTACTATTATTATCCCTTCCTATTAATTTACGTGACATATTTTAAATATCGTGATTCAACCAAATCTATTTTTAATTATAAATTTTTTATATAGTACTTTCTCCATTTCACAAAGAGTGACATGATTTGATTTGACATGAAGTTTTAGAAAATAAAAGAAGACTTTTGAATTTTGTGGTCCTAAATCAAAGTTATGTCAAATGTACTAAACTGTCCTTCAATCTTATGACTTAAACATACCACGTGAAAAACTGAAATTAAAATGTTACCGAAAAAGTAAAGAGGTCATTTTTTTTTTAACAGACTAAAAAGAAAAGAAAGTCATTATTTTTTAAACAGAGAAATTATTTTTTAAGTAAATTGAATTGTTAGTTATTTCTAGTTTATAAATATATTAATTTTATTTAAAAAAATTAAAATTTTGATGAATAAACTTAAAAGGAAATATATTATTACATATCAGCTATTTCATGAATAATCCCTGCGTATTATTGAAGGAGAATCCTGCAATTTCCTTTAGTAAAACAAGGATGATGGAAAGCAGACATGTTCATTTGTTATTATCTTACATGCTTTGTGTTTTGATTCTTACTAGAGCTGCAGATAATATAGCTAGAGATGAACCTTTAAGAGATGGAAAAACGATTGTTTCGTCAGGTGGAAATTTTGAGTTGGGATTTTTCTCCCCAACTCCAACATCGAGTAAACGATACCTGGGAATATGGTTCAACAAAGTATCTGTACAGACAGTGGTATGGGTTGCTAATAGAGACACTCCACTGAATGATAAAAATGGTATGCTCAATTTTACAACACAAGGAAATCTTACTCTTGTAAATGGTTCTGGCAGTGTGGTTTGGTCTTCCAATACCACAAGAGGAGGCGTGCAAAATCCAATAGCACAGCTTCTAGATTCAGGCAATCTTGTTGTTAGAGAAGATGCAACTGAGAATTATGTATGGCAGAGTTTTGACTATCCTGGTGACACGGCTTTGCCTGGAGTTAAGATTGGGATCGATCTTAAAACTGGTTTTCGTCGTTTCCTCTGGTCATGGAAGAGTAGAAATGACCCTTCTAATGGTCAATATAGTTTCATATTTGATCCTAATGGATTCCCACAGCCATTTCTCATGAACGGTTCCATCCAACGCTTCAGGGGTGGAGCGTGGAATGGTCAAAGCTTTGCTAATTCACCATCTCTACTACCAAGTCCTTCTTATAAATACATATTTGCATCCGATCAAGATCAAGTATACTTTACTTATGAGCTCATTGACACTTCTGCTATCGCAAGGGTAGTGATGCAACTAAATGGGTTTCTAGAGCTTTCGACATGGAATAATCAAACTCAGAATTGGGATAACTTTGGTAGCGCACCAGCAGACAACTGTGACATTTATGCCCAGTGTAACGCATATGGTTTGTGCAACAGTGGAAACTCTCCAATCTGCAGTTGTTTGGACAGATTTGAACCCAAAGATCCAACAGAATGGGCAAGGGGAAATTGGTCAGGTGGCTGTGTTAGAAAGACAACAATATTGAATTGCCAAAAGGAAGTTAAATTCTTAAAGTATTCAGGCATCAAGTTGCCAGACACTCGATTTTCCTGGTACGGTCGAGGACTAACTCTTAATTCATGTGAGGAATTGTGCTTGAGAAACTGTTCATGTGTGGCCTATGCAAAACTAGACACAACAGGGACAAATGAAGACTGCTTGCTTTGGTTTGATGAGCTGATGGACATCAGAGAGTTTGGTTCTAGTGGGCAAGATATCTATATAAAGTTGGACTCTTCTGAGACACAGATAAGTACAGGTTTGTCTGCTTCTTTACATTAGTCTTGAGTTTTCTAATCCAAATTGAACTGTCTATTAAAAATTTGAAAAGACTAAGATGAATTTATATGAATCATCAGGAAACTCCAGTAAAGAGATATTAAAGAAATTGAGAATCAGCTTGCCATTGGCAGCATTAAGCCTTCTCCTAGTGCTATGCTTGATCTTGTACATTAGGCATACGAAGAACAAGAAGAAGAAAGAGGAGGAGAATCAGAATCAACAACGTTTTAGTGAAGGTAAACCGGATGTTTTGCTACTTCGAAATTTGAAATAAGTGGCTTGAATTGATGGTAAATCATAGAAATTCCTCTTAACATCTAATTAAGTCCTTATTTTGACAGGAAGCTCTGAAATGTTGTACATTAATAAGAGCAAAAATGATGATCTAGATTTACCATTGTTTGATTTTGCCACTATCTTGGACGCTACCAATAACTTTTCTTTGAGCAACAAGCTTGGAGAGGGTGGTTTTGGACCTGTTTACAAGGTAACGATGTTAACTACAGCTCTTTCTTTTTCTCTAAACAAACTGCTTATCTTCAATATATTATATATGCTGGAACATTGACAAACTTTCGGAACCTTTAAAAGGAAACAAGTTCCCGATTAGAAAATATGTCTCCGATTCTCCAGAAATGTCATTAAAAGTTAATTCCACTTCAAACAAGCTATCTAAAAAAGTTTACTCTAGAATTTTTCAATCGAAAAACTAGAGAAGCTAATTGCCTGAGGATATGTAGGGTGCGCTGAAAGATGGACAAGAAATAGCAGTAAAGAGACTTTCAAGATACTCCGCACAGGGAACTGATGAGTTCAAGAATGAAGTTATCTTCATTGCTAAACTCCAGCATCGAAATCTTGTTAAGCTTCTTGGTTGCTGTATCCAAGCAGAAGAAAAGATGTTGGTTTATGAGTACATGCCAAATAATAGCTTGGATTGGTTCCTTTTTGGTTGGTTCTCACTTCTCTCAACTCTTAATACATTTGGTTATCTGTAGTAATAGTTCAATCAGCTGCAGATGGATTTGGTTATCACTTCTCTGAACTCTTGATTTTTGAACATACAGATAGGAGGTCACTGCTTGATTGGCCCAAGTGCTTCCATATTATAAATGGAATTGCTCGAGGACTACTCTATCTTCATCAAGACTCAAGATTGCGGATAATCCACAGAGATCTTAAACCTAGCAATGTTTTGCTAGACATTGATATGAACCCAAAGATATCTGACTTTGGCATGGCAAGAAGTTTCGGAGGAAATGAGACTGGAGCCATGACAACAAGAGTGGTTGGAACATAGTAAAGATCTTTAAACCAAAGAGCTGTTTGCACTCTACTAAAAAGATAATTTTCTTTGTTTGTGAGAAAAAAAAAACAGATACTTACTTTCTTTGTTTGACATTATCCTACAGCGGCTACATGTCTCCGGAGTATGCAGAAGAAGGAAAATTCTCAGTGAAATCAGATGTTTTTAGCTTTGGAGTTGTAATTCTGGAGATTTTAAGCGGGACGAGAAATAGAGGGTTCATTCATCCAGACCATCACCATAATCTTCTAGGACATGTAGGAACTCATCTTATACTTGTAGTGTAAAAATCATGTTAGTTAAAATTGTAGCATCTAACTGCATGATATGAAATGTATGTTCAGGTGTGGATTCACTTCAAAGAAGGCAGGGTTATGGAAGTAATAAATACACATCTAAAGGAGTTATGCAACCTATGTGAAGTGCAAAGATCAGTCCATGTAGGTCTATTGTGTGTGCAGCAGTGTCCAGAAGATAGGCCTAGCATGTCATCAGTTGTGCTGATGTTGTCTAGCGATGTTCCATTGCCCTTACCTAAAGAGCCAGGTTTTTTTACTAGCAGAAGCCGATTCGGTGAAGTTAATAGTTCATCTAGCAAGCTTGGCGAACATTCTGGAAATCAATTAAGCATCACACTATTGGATGCTAGATAGGATATATATATATTTTCATTGTTTGCTTGTAGAGGCTAGTGTCACGGACTTAGAGGCTCACTAATATTCCGTGCGGTACTCAACAACTTACACAGGAATCTAATTACAGTGGCGGGACATGACGCTAGGCTTTATTTACTTTATTCTTTACTTCACAGAGCTCAACACAACTTCCAGTTGTACAAGTGCTTTCTCAGTCTAATAATTCTTCATAATCTATATTGTCCTCACTCCTCAGATTGTGAAATGAGTTCAGACAATTTGTCATAATTGTACAAAGGGCATGGACAGCTCTTTTTCAAAACAAGTACAGTTGATAGTATTTTAATTAACAACTTGACGGTGATCAACAGGCTGGTCAATCTTATGACTTTCTCAATTCAACAAAGTTTCAAAATTGTACAAAGTGCATGCATTGTGCGAGGGTTCTATGAATTGATGATGACAAATGCACTATATGGGTCCCACTTCATTATAATTTCTCTTCATTACATCAACCTTCCATGACTTATAATCAGTGGTGGAGCCACCTTAGAGTTGTGATGTTCATTCGAACCCCCTTTGCAGAAAAATTATGTTATTTATATATGGTTAAAATAATTCTTTAGGTATATATAATAGATGTCAAACTCCCTTCGACTATTTCGTGTGTCTATTTTAAAATTTTGAATCTTATTAAAATTCTGCTTATAACTCATCTCCATTTGGCTAAGCTTGACAAAACATACTTTTTTAAAAAAAAAAATTAAAGTTTATTTAGACACATCTATTGATTATTACACCAATAAAAATAACATAACTAGACAAGTGAAGAATTAGTTTTGTCCTGAGTTAGTATTTTCACAATTAATTGATTTGAATCATTTACAATGAATAAGGATAATGTTTAAAAGAATTAAAATATTAAACATACTTGTAAGTATAAGTTATAGCTGAACTTATTTAAACCTTCATTATAGTAACCTCTTAGTCATTCTACCAATGCAGTACCCAGATGTGAATATGGTCTTTTGATATTGAATTTATTTGAATCCAAGATTTTTGTGACAAATGATAAAATTAATATGTAAAAATTAACCAAATAATATATGAATCCATAAGGAGTATTAAATAAATGATGAATTCAATACTAAATAATTTTTAAAAAGATATTTCATAAAACTTAAAATTTTGTATCCACTCCTATTTCTATCAAGCATCAAATGGAGAAAAAAATAAATATATGCATCAATATAAAAAAAACATTGGGTGAAAGAAAACATCCATGATAAGAAAACTGATCTAAGAAACCACCATTAACTTCACTAGATTGCTTCTAGAATTCGAAATATTCAAGAATTCTCAACTAAATTGTTCAGAAATGTGTAATGACCTTTCGAGTCATTTTCTCCATTTTTACGTACTTTCAGTGTTTAGAGATTTCCCGTAAGTTGTGAGGATCCTAAGTCATTTATGACTTGCTGAGTCACCTGATCATTTGTTTGGTTTTATGTAATTTTTCGTGTTTTGAAGCTTCTTAAGTATAAATATTTGACTTCAGTCAAAACTTCAAGTAAAACCTCATAAAGACACTACTAAAAAACTGTTAAAAATCTATGGAAGTAAAAGTGACGGATGAAATGACGTCGCTCTTTGGAGCGACCCATTAGCCACATTGTCCGTCGTTTTTTAATTAAAATAATTTTTTTTAATTTTTTTTAAAAAGCGACGGACGGTATCGTTTAGTCCGTCGCTTTTTTTTGCGGATTTTTGCGCCAAATATATATATAATGAATAATTAATTATTTTATATAGATAGCGACGCAATCCGTCGCTTTTTATTAAAAATAATTATTTATTAATTTTAAAAAAGTCACGCCGTCCGTCGTTTTTTATTAATTTTAATTGTTTAATTATTTTTTAATTAGCGACGGACAACATCTTTATGTCCGTCGCTTCTTGGTCAAAATATCTGGTCAAATATTTTAAGAAAGCGACGGACAGTGTCTCTTAGTCCGTCGCTTTTTGGTCAAAATATTGGTCAAACATTTTTAAAATAAAAGCGACGGACATAGAGACGATGTCCGTTGTTTTTTTTTAAATATCTGCAGTAGCAGACGCGATTTTCCCCATTTCTCCATCTCTCTTCTCTTCCTTCCACTACTAAAAAACCAGTGAATACCGACCTAAAAATTACCGACCTCAAATGGAGGTCGGTAATTTCCGACCTTCGGAGGTTGGTATTGTTAAAAAGAATAAAAATTAAAAAAACTTTAGAAAACCGACTACAAGTAGTCGGTTTTTATTCAAAATAAAGCGGAAAACCAAATTCCGACCTCTGGAGGTCGGAATTTTTCCCGAAAAAAATGAATTACAATAAAAACCGACCTCTTGATGTCGGTATTAAACAAATAAATAAATAACACTTTTTATTTTTTCTCAATTAAATATAAAAAACAAAATTGAGAAATATTTTGATTTAATTTTATTTAAATCTTCTTCCGGAGGAAGGTTTTGTGTAAAATAAAAAACAAAAAAAATTATAATACCGACTTTCGGATGTCGGTAAAATTAAATAGTATGTAATAAATTAATATTTTCAATTAACTTTAAATAAATCGTCCTCCGAATGACGGTTTTATATAAGTTAAAAAATAATTTAATATAAAATACCGACCTCCCGATGTCAATATTA
>JAJOOO010017901.1:0-20857 GCA_029582685.1 Solanum piurae
CAATATCAGTTAGTGATCACGCCAGCATGCCTCTATACCTTTGGCCGGGTATATTGGGTCCTCTCGATGGGGCGTATACATCGGACTCCACATTTAGCTCATGTGGTTTTATTATCGGTTGTTAGTAGCTCCCACAGTTCAGTCAGACTCTGTCGCATTGACCATATTTCAGTACAGTTTATTATTCAGTCTCAGCATGATATAAATTGGTCATTGCATTCAGTTAGCTCAGTATTCAATATCTATATCATGTTCAGATTATATCATTGCCTATTTGCTTTGTTCAGTTATATGTTATTTCAGTTGTATTCTATCCTGCATGCTCAGTACCTTTCAAGTACTGACGCATACGTGCGCCACAACTTCTCGTGATGTAAGTTCACGTTCTCAGTATCCAGATCACGCTTAGATAGGTTTCCGATCTCCAGTTCAGCAATGAGCATTCTCAATATTATGCCTTGAAGAGGACTAGAACCTCGAAATCAGTGGTGAGTTCTCATTCTCCGAGGACAATAGTCATGAGTTTCTTTCAGTATGTTTAGTCCTTTAGTTTCAGTTTTGCTAGACTTAGTTGGGGCCTGTCCCAGAATTTCTAGTTAGTTAGAGGCTATTTTCAGACATAGTTAGATTCAGTTTAGTATTGAATTAATACCTTCTTTGTATTAAAATCATCAGTTATCATTTATCTCAGTTATAGTATATGGGTATTCCCCATCTTTTCATTATAAATTATGATTTAGCTTCCGCATCAGTTTATTTTCTTTAGTATGCTCATGATCATGCCAGCGGGTTAGCTTGGCATCACTTGGGTCCTAGGTCCCGTGTCTGTGTCTCGGGGGTAGTCTCGGGGCGTGACATTAACAAAAGAGTAAGTATCTAAAACTTATTTTGGTATTCTTCCATAATTTATTTAGTTTATTTTCATTTTTATCTGTGAGTTTGTTGGAGAAAAAACAGAGATTTTCATCCTAGATCTAGAAATCATATTTTTTTTAATCTAGAGGTTTATTAGTACTTGGTTTTTGGTGAATCGTCATATGTAAGGTTTTATGTTATAGCAAACTAATTTTGATATCACATTTATGATCTATCAATTATTTTTATCGTTTTTGATCGAATATGAATATAAACATTGAGAATTATGTGTCTAAATTCAATAAATCATATTTTGAAGTTTTGAAGGTCAATTATAAACTCCATTTTAAGATCCTTAAACTATGGATACCATGAATTTCAAATAAAATTCTAGTTTTGCCTTTGTGGCTCGGAACTAATTTTTGTACCAGAAATAAAAGTATAATAATATGAGTATCTATAGTTTCGTATATTTATGTAGAATACATATTTGATTATATTGGGCTCATTCGGAGGCTATTCGAAAGGGAAATACTTTGATTTGATTGTTTGAATTTCGTTTGATGCAAGTTGAAGGTTTCTTTGACTCCTTTTTGAAGTATTTATGTATTACTTGACTGTAATCGGAAGTAATGGAAAAATTGGGGTTCCAAATAGGTGAGGTGACACATCTATGTAGGTATCAATGTTATTTTGACGGGTTAAAAATAACTAATTAAATGGTTACTCAGTTTTCTTGATTAGATTTTTGTTGTGAGTATTGATTGACTTGAAGTAACTCCTAAATGTGTTAGAATGTAGAACTCTACCTTCTTAGTGGATTTGAATGTAATCTGAATGGTTAATCATGAATGTTGTAATGTTAATTCTTGTAAATTGATGTGGAATGCATTAATTAGAGAAACATGATGGAAGGATGATTGAAAGTGACTATAGTGAATTAGTGTTATTGAATACATTGACTTTTACATATGCATTATTCACATTTCATTCATTTGGATCAGAGTGGAACACCTGCACAACTGTTATTTTGTATAAATATCTATAGATCGAAGTAGCACGTTGATTAACGTTTCAAGCACACCTCATCCAATTCTAGGTGTAAATGATCGTTAGTTAGTATAAAACCCAACTAAGAGTTGGGATTGAACCCATAAGGAGCGGTACGAGTTCAAATTCAACTATGAAGTACAAATGTGATCTAAGTAGTTATTGGAATAGAAATTATCAAAAAAGACATGTAAACAAGTCTAATGGGGTTTGACAATGAATGTTAGATGGGGGGTTTGGATTGTCACTTATCAGCTACAACACAATCAAACACAGAGGAATTAACAATATAAAGATGAATTCTCGGGATGTGATCAATTATAGGCTAATTATGCAATATGGGTAATTGGCATTTAACAACAATTTGCTGAAACACTGTGAGTAAGCTAGGCTATAAGTGCAATAGCTTTCTCTCGAATAACTATCACGATTCAAGTGATTTCTTTCGAACATCAACAGACTTAGCAAATAAGAACAACCCACACCTTAATTCATCTACTCTTTCAAGCTAGATAGGTAGAATTGCGATTATGATTTCTCTTTCGAGCTAAGCCCATATCACCCCAATAACTACAATCATCGATTGGAAGATTTGATTCTAAAACCTTTTTTTCAAGCAAGCCGAGAATTCTAAGTTCAAATTGCATTTGCAACTACAATTCTTAGATTAAAATACAACAATCAATTAAACCCACATTAAAATAGTAAAATAATCATTAAACAACAATACCCATAAGAAAATTAAGTAAATAATCACATGATCACACCCCAAGAATTGGGGTTTTAGCCAAGCATCATAAAAATAGAGAAACGGTTACCAAATACATTCGTCATGATCTGGGTAAAGGTTCCCAAGTCTTTACAATGGTCCAAAATAGTTAAGTTCAAAAATCCACTTGCAAATCTTCAAGTTTGAGCCTCCAAAAGCTTCAAAGTCTATAATGGAACTCTAAAGCTCAAAGAAAAATATATTGAATGATGGTGTCATTGCATGATTGCATGGTTCAGTTCAAAACTCAATTTATAGTTGCCGAAAATTTGACTTGAAAACCCTTGGGCGAGATAAATCGGGCTCACCGAGTGGTTTGGCGATCCGCCCTTTGCTCTCTTACATCACCATTTTGCATTGGTTCTCAGCATTCTAAGTCTTGTAACTTTAGTCGATCCATTGTGTTGTCGCGGAACCGATCGGCGATTTGCCGAATGCCCATTTCTGTAGCCTACTTGTTTTCTTCCCCGAGGGCTAGCACACTGGAACTTTAGGTGAACTGAAGATCCACTCGGTGAAGTGGTCTTGGCGATCACTAAGATCGCTTTTCTCCATTTCTTCAGCTTATTTTGCTCCTTTTTCCCTGTTAGTGTCCTTACCTTACTCCTTAGCTCACATACCTGAAAATCAAGGCTTTAACATCAGTTTATAGCATAAATTAGGCATTTGAGAACACTAAAACTATAAAAACAAAGCCATAAATGAGTCCAAATCTCGAACTCATTAACACCCCCAACTTAAACTTTTGCTTGTCCTCAAGTAAAACTCAAGATCAACAGTTCAATAAGGATGTCTCAAATAGTGCTGCGTAAGACTCAACATGAATGTACACAAAAGGTTCAAACAACACATACAATGCTCAATTGTGCACTCAAAGATTCAAATTGGACTTACCATTATCAAGGATACTCAAGTTCACAATAGTTGCTTCAAATGCAAGTTCAAGCTCAACAAAGGTACTCAAATGCCCCTCACAACAAAGATGATTCCACATTCACACAAAATTCTTCAACAATTTAAAGTCTCAGAATCACATACAATTCTAGCACTCAAAAAGATTAACACATGCATGACTCCACCCATAGGCTTGCCCTTATTTTCCAACCAACATTTGTTTCAGCTCACTAAAGATCACAAAGGTCTTTTTAAGGCTTGTAACAGGGCTGAGTGCAAATGTATGATCATTTAGACTTAGTGGCTTCTACCTTCATGAAGTATGGCCTACAAATCACTCCTTCTCCTACTTTTTCACATTCAAACATATTCAAACTCCACCCCATTATTCTACTAGACATGAATCACTGGATACCCCATTTTTCACTATGTTCACATACTTTATTTCACAATTTTTGCTCTTTTTCAGACTTTCTTTTCTTTTCTTTCTTCTTTTCTTTTAATTTCTCTTTCTCTATTTTTTTTTTATATGGAGGGGTTCCATCTTTTTCAATACAATTCATCAAAAGGAGAGTTATTCACACTTCTTGACTTTCCTTCTTTTTCACCACACCCCCAACTTAGGCTTTTGGCCTAAGTTGGCTATTCAAACAAATTAAAACTTTATGAAGGTTATGGGTGCATGGATAAAGAGGTCAAATTTGTTCAAGTTTATTCCAAGAAAGGGCTAGGCTCAAAAGGTCCCAAGCGAGGTTCACACATCTCACAAGGTTGGCCACAAAGAGGTATATTGTCAAATTTGGCTCACTCTTCACAATTCTTTCCTAAGATAATTTCAATTGCTCACTTCACTCAATCAATCGGACTAACGGGGCAAGTTCTAGGTGTCATCAAGCACAATGTTCAAACCAACCTCACCACACAAGGCATTGGTATAATTATCAAACAAGACTCCACACTTTCTATCTAGTGTGCAATGTTTATCACAAGAGACTCATTTGAAAATCAGCTAGTCACAACGGGATGCTAAAAGTTCACATATTTCCTATGTAATTTTGTTTGCCTTATCGTAGTTGCACATTCATTTTGTTGTTTGATTAAGAGCATTATTTAAGTCATCGGTATTGACAAGCATCGACACTCAAATTTGTACAAGAACAACCACAATCACACACACAAGAGGTGGCAAAATTTTAAAATTTAGTTCAAAACCATTTTCAATTCAAAATAATGGGCCACAAGCTAAGAACAACTGCAATACCACAATCAAGGTATATGTATATATATATAAACCAACCAATATTCATAAAATAGTCACAAGAGGTAGGTATGGAAATACCTCACCCCACCCAACAAAAATAAGCAGTTGTCCTCAAATGCAACCAAAACAAAAATAGTATAAAAAGTAACAGAGAGGGAGGGGAAAAGTCATCATGTCAGGCTAAGCATAGGTGAAGTCTATATCTCAGTCACTCCATC
Source organism: Solanum piurae (assembly GCA_029582685.1). NCBI lineage: Eukaryota > Viridiplantae > Streptophyta > Magnoliopsida > Solanales > Solanaceae > Solanum > Solanum piurae. The sequence continues at coordinate 5,048 of JAJOOO010017901.1, forward strand.
TATCGGGGCATCAGTGTCCGGGGTCACATCAACCTTGGCTCCACTGGAGCTCACCATCGAAGTATCTCTAAGAGAGGCCTGTCTAGCTGTCTCGAACATGGCCTCCTCTAAGTCAGTCAGACCCTAAAAAATAGTCTCCTCCTGAACACCAAGTTGTTCCTCATCAGTCTCAACCTCGAACTCTGCAGCAACATCATCATCTCTAACCTCATCTCCGGTGGTGGCCAGAGGCACATAAGAATGAGCTGGAATATCGGTGCTCGGGCCATCTAATATCTCCACAGTCCCAAAGATCAGGGACATATAAGTGGACTTCAGCTGGTCCATATCTTTCCTCAACTCAGTAATAACGGCCTTTAAGGTCGTCACCTCATCAGTAGCTCCCTGGCCTCTCTCACATACCTCTACTCTAGTCGTAAGGGCATCAATCGAAGCCTTGAGACGTGTCAAAGCAATAGTAATAACTCTATCGATCATCCTAGGAACTGTGGCCTCTAGCTGGGAGGCACGCACATCAGCAGAATGGGCTAGGTTCCCCATCTTGAAAAGCATGGCCTGGGTGATCGGAGGCCTAGAAACAAGAGTACCTGCAGCAGATCTAGGGGGCGGGGGAGCAATAGAAGAGCAAGGAATCTCAGAAGAAGGAGGTACAAATGTACCTGAGGGACCACTGGCCTTATTAGGCATGAGTGCCTCCGTAAGGACCATATCAACATCAACCTCCGGGGATGTGTCCACCGGGGCTCCCCTCCTCCTGTCAGTCACATCCCACTGGTATTTATTTGGCCTTAATGCGTCGGATGTCAGTAGAGGAGGTAAGAGTAACCTCTACATACATCTTATCATCTCGAGAAACACGAGGCCGTCTACATAGCTCGGTGATCAACATCGGGAATAAGAGTAAAGTTTGTCTCTGCTTGGCCCTGTCCATCTCTTGCTCAATCAATAGACCCAAATTCAGTGACTGGCAAGAGATGATGGCCCCTAGGCAAGCTACCTGAGGATGGACTCATTTTGGGATGGCATGATAGAGCTACTAATATACCCGAACCAGTATTTGGTAGTAATATTCAAGTCATTCTTCTCTATAGGTGTGCCAGTGTCCATCTACCTTGGGGTTTAATCAGATATAAGGGTTGATGAGTCCACAAATTGGACTCATTTACGGTTATATTTTAATAGCAATTGTGTCCTCAAATGCTTATTTTATCTCAATATCTGATGAAAACACTTAAGTTTCAGGTATTTGAAGTTTGAAGGAAAGCATGGACACTAAGTTGCAAAAAGGAACGAAAAGGGTGGAAAAGAACGAAGAAATGAAGGCTTGAGGATCGCCGAGTTGATTGGAGATTTCGACTAATGTCGCCGAATGATCCGCTGCAGCATAAATTTTCTGAAAACTATAAATACTAGCTCAGTTTTTATTCTTAGTGGCAAATTTTACACTGTTTTACCTAGTTTTTAGATTATCAAGTTGAGACAGATTTTTGGAAATTTTTGTACTCTAAGTTTTAAAGGGTTTTGAAGACTTGAAGAAGAAGATAGTTTCATCTCTTTCAATTTGGACGTGGGTCTCCTGGATTCTTCACTCTTTGCCTAAATTGAGATTTAAATCTTCATACCCATTTGATTTCAGCATCATTGAAGGTATAAATTTCTATTTCTTGAATTGTGGCTAAACCCCCCCAATTTGTGGGGTGTGATTTAGCGAATATAGGTTAAGATTGTTGTTGGGTCTTGCTTGCTGATAGATAAGATGTAGTCTAATGGTGATTTCGTCTAGTAGTTATGGATGAATTTAACAAATTTTTAGTTGCAAATACAAGTTTATTTATGTGTTTTTGGCTTGCTCGAGAGAGAAGTCGCAAAACCAAGACTATTAGATTGATGACCTAAGGAGTGGGTCGATATGAGGTTCAGCTCGAGAGAGTGAACCCTAGTCCCATATCCTAACACTAAGCTCGAGAGAGTGAGTGGGGTAAGGCGTAGACTGGTCTTCATGAGGCAAGTGGGTGTCCGAGAGGAACCCATTGGAAATAGGGTAAGTTGCTCGAGAGAGAATTTATTCCCACGTAAAGCTTATCTTAGTCACTATTACTCTATAAATTTCTATCAAAAGCATGTACCCAATATTTTTGATTAACCCGTATTCCGGTCACATCCCAAGAATCCCCTCTCATTATTTAGAAATCTTTGTTAATTTTGTTGTTTTTACTTACTAGTGACAAAACCCCATTCGATATTTGACGCTTGCATCATTCCTTTAATTTGCTATGTTTTCACTCGTAAAAATCTTTAGCTACGATTAGCTTTAGCACATTTGCGCTTAACCACTAATTTTCACGCCCACTCCCTTGGGACTCGAACTCAACCCTTGGTTGGGTTACTATACTATTGCACAATCGTAGACACTCATAGTGGAAGTTGTGTCATTGATTACGCAAAACATCAAAATGGCTCCGCTGCCGGGGAGTGGTGTTACGTGAAAGCTTTTGGTTTAAGCCAAATTCTGCTTTCAATAATCGTAGTTTACTAATCTTATTTTTAGTTTTGTTTTTTCTCTAAAATTGTTGGTGTAGGTAGGTTCCATGAAGATGGATAATGGGAATGGTGGCAACTCGGCTGAGTCGAGCCAAGAAGTCAAGAGAGACTTCCTGTTAACCGCACTGGTAAATCAGCTGAATGAGTTGACCACCAGAATAACAGAGGTGGAAAACCAGTTCAAAAGTCTAGGAAGGTACATACCTCATCACTAACACACCAAGGTTTTAAATACTTTAATTTACTTCTATGAATAATGGTGTGTTAGTGATGCAGGTTTGAATGAGGAAAGTGGTGAAAAATAGAGATTGGCGAGAAAATGGTCAATCGATGGACCGCCGAACAGGTCGGCGTGCCTGACCTGACCCGCCATTTGGTTTAAATCAGGTTTAAAATTAGAGCCTGTAAAACTCGGTGACCTAGAGATGCATTTCGGCGCATCACCGACCATGTCAACGATCTCGACTTAGACCGCCATCTTGATCCCAAGAAATTTACAAATCTTTAACAATCGACGGAAAAAGGGACCACTCGGTGATTCGCCGAGTGGATCGGTGAGTACAACTAACGTTGTCGAATTAGCGCAAACTGGACGGTCTTTCAGCTAAAGGTTTAAAAGTTCTAACTTCATTCTCTTTCCATCACTTTTTCACCTTCCCAAACTCACACTTGCACTCTAGTCTTATATTTCTTGCACTTCTGGAGTATTTTGGTTCATTGATTTGTGCGCGGATTTGGACTGCATTGCCGCCTAGCTTTCGGTAGCATTTTAATCAGTACAAAAGGTTAGCTTCTCTATACCCATAATTATTTTTCAGCATTGTACTCATTTGCAAACTCTTTGATATTGTTAGAATTTGATGAACCTCCCTGATTGGATAGAATTGGTTAATTGGCGATTGTTATTAGATAATGTTCATTAAACTGTCGAAATCTTGTTCTCCGCAATATCTAGTTGAATTAATGTGAGATGGGTGGTATCCGTATGTTATGGGTCTTGATTTAATTTGTGCTATTTGTGCTTAAATTGTATTTTTGGGGGTTGCGGGGCCGATTTCAAAAAGTTAGGTCAAAAGTAGGAACGGTGGGTGATTCGGTGAGCTGTGAAGAGCTCATCGAACCACTCCGCGGTTCGCCTAAGTACCCTATCTCACCCTTACTATCATGTTTTATTTGTTGTGGTTGCTGTAATTTTCGGCGAGAAGCATGGGATCGCCAAGTGCACTCGGCAACTCACCGAATGTCATCTTAATCGCCCTTTGTCTGCACCCCTAACCATTTTGTACGGTGACCTTCGGCGAACTAACCATGGCTCACCGACAGTATTCGGCGACACGCTGAATAGACTAACCATCTCCATGCAATTGAATATCTCTGCTTAGATTATCAAATATGTTCGAACATTATCTCAAGACTTTGCAGACATGGACAGACCAAATGTTGCAGGAAGAGAAATACCACCAAGACACATAAGAGCACAACAGTTCAGAAAAACTGAAAGGAGCAACAACATGACAACCAGTTCGAGGAGGAGAAGGCCTATCGACCCTAATGTCCCTTCGTGGGCTCGAGGGTTCAGCAATGCGATACACACCTTTGTGACAGCTCATGAGTTGGACAATAGGATCGAGGCTAATATCACTGCAGAAGCTGAAGGAGAGCGAAAAGAAAAAGAGAACCACAAGCAAAATGACAACACTCCGGCCACTGATGCCCAGACAGATGGAGCGACTGCTTAGACATGATCCCCTCTTTACCTCCCTTTCTTTCTTTCTTCATTTTACCGTTCAGATTTTGTTTTAGTTGCAATTGTGGACAAATACATTTTATTTGTGGTGGGGTGAGATCCACACCTTTTGTGTTGATAATTATGTTTTGTGTATATATTTGGGTTGTTCTGCTTTAAAATTGTGTTTACACTTCTTTTTGTGGATGTTTGAGCTTATGGCTCCTTCTGTTTTCAATTGCAAAATGATTTTGATTTTGATCCATCCGAAAATTTTGCCAATTCTCGTGTGATGAATGTGGTTGTTCTTTTGCAAAATTTAAGTCTCGGTTCCGATCAATACATATGACTTGAACAGTGCTTACAATCGAACTAACATGAATGTACGGCTATGATGAGGCCAAATGAAGTTGCATAGACAATATGTGAACTCTTTGCATCTCGTTGTGACTAGCATGTTATCAATTTGAATCTCTTGTGATGATCATTGCACACTAGCGAAAGTGTAGAGTCTTGTTTGATTATAGTGTCAATGCCTAGTGTGATGAGCTTACTTTGAACCATGCATGATAGATCCTAGAATTTGCCCCGTTGGTCCGGTCAACTAGGTGATGCTATCTCTTGATATGATCTTAGGCAACTTCTAAGACTGTGAACCAATTTGGCATATACCTCTTTTGTGACCTACCCTGTGAGCGTGTGATTCTCTTTTGAACACCCCTTGAGCCTTACCTTTCTTTGGAAGAAACTTGATGAAACCAGAACCTTTCTTTATCCACTACCTATAATTCTTCTGAATTGTGGTTAGTTGAGTAGACAACTTAGGCCAAAAACCTAAGTTGGGGGTGTGGTGAAAAGACGAGGAAAAATCAAGAAATGCAAGAAAAGTCTTCCTAAACCCATGGTGTTGCGAAAAATGGAAAACCCCCACATAAAAGAGGAAAGAAAGAAAGAAAAAGAAAAAAATGAAAAAGAAGTGGAATAAAGTTGTGAAAACATGAAGAAAATGGGGTTCCCAAATAATCCATGGGAAATGAATAATAGGATGACTTATGAGCACTAAAGAAAAAGATTAAAGAAGAGGAAATGAAGTGTTGTGAGCACCACATTTCATGAGGATAAAAGTCACTGAGCCTAAATGACCATACCTTTGCACTGAACCCCATTACAAGCCTTGAAAAGACCTTTTCGATCTTGCGTGAGCTGAAATAAATGTTGATTGGAAAATACGGGCAAACCTATGGGTGAAAGCATGCATTGTGTTCTTCTTTGAGAGAGTGAGCGTTGCATTTGATTCCAGAACTGTAAATTGCAAACCATTGTGTGTGAATATGGAATCATTCCTTGTGTGAGGGCATTTGAACACTTTGGTTGAGCTTGAACTTGCATTTGAAGCAAGTATTATGAGCATGAGATTCTTTAATATTGGTGTGTCACAACTTGAATCTTTGGGTACACATTTGATCTTTGCATAAGTAAATTGAGTTTTGTTGTGTTCATTCATGATTGAGTCTTGTGTAGCACTGTTCAAGGCACCATTTTTGAACGACTGAACTTGAGTTTGCTCGAGGACAGACAAAAGTTTAAGTTGGGGGTGTAGATGAGTCCACAGATTGGACTCATTTAGGGCAATATTTTAATATAAATTGTGTCCTCAAATGCTTATTTTATCTCAATATATGATGAAAACACTTAAGTTTCAGGTATTTGAAGTTTGAAGGAAAGCATGGATACTAAGTCGCAAAAAGGAACGAAAAGGGTGGAAAAGAACGAAGAAATGAAGGCCTGAGGATCGCCCAGTCCACTTAGCAAATCACCGAAGGGTTTTACTTTGCCTTTTGTTCCAGTGTGTTGAGCCCCGAAGGAAAGGATCAAGTCGGCGGAAAAAAGAAGCAGTCGGTGCATCGCTGAACAGTTCTGTGAGGTAGTACTATGTCGCCCAATGACCCAGAGCACGACGATGCTGAAGGATGGTGCAAGACGGCGATGAACTACACCAAAGGGTGAATCGCCGAGTTGATCGGCAATTCCGACTAATGTCGCCGAATGATCCGCTGCAGCACAGATTTTCTGAAAATTATATATACTAGTTCAGATTTTATTCTTAGTAGCAATTTTTACACTGTTTTACCTAGTTTTTAGATTATCAAGTTGAGACAGATTTTTGGAAATTTTTGTACTCTAAGTTTTAAAGGGTTTCGAAGACTTGAAGAAAAAGAGGGTTTCATTTATTTCAATTTGGACGTGGGTCTCCTGGATTCTTCACTTTTTGCCTAAATTGAGACTTAAATCTTCATACCCATTTGATTTCAGCATCATTGAAGGTATAAATTTATATTTCTTGATGTGTGGCTAAAAACCCCAATTCTTGGGGTGTGATTTAGCGAATATGGGTTAGGATTGTTGTTGGGTCTTGCTTGCTGATAGATTAGATGTAGTTTAATGGTGATTTCGTCTAGTAGTTGTGGATGAATTTAACAAATTTGTAGTTGCAAATAAAAGTTTATTTATGTGTTTTCGGCTTGCTCGAGAGAAAAATCGTGAAACCAAGACTACTAGATTGATGGTTTAAGGAGTGGGTCGATATGAGGTTAAGCTCGAGAGAATGAACCTTAGTCCCATATCCTAACACTCAGCTCGAGAGAGTGAGTGGGGTAAGGCATAGGCTGGTCTTCATGCGGCAAGTGGATGTTCGAGAGGAACCCATTTGAAATAAGGTAAGTTGCTTGAGAGAGAATTTATTCCCACGTAAAGCTTAGCCTAGTCACTATTACTCTATAAATTTTATATCGAAAGCATGTACCCAATAATTTAGATTAATCCGTATTTCGGTCACATCCCAAGAATCCCCTCTCATTATTTAGAAATCTGTGTTAATTTTGATGTTTTTACTTACTAGTGACAAAACCCCATTCGATATTTGACGCTTGCGTCATTCCTTTAATTTGCTATGTTTTCACTCGTAAAAAGCTTTAGCTACGATTAGCTTTAGCACATTTGCGCTTAACCACTAATTTTCATGCCCACTCCCTTGGGACTCGACCCCAACCCTTGGTTGGGTTACTATACTATTGCATGATCGTAGACACTCGTACTGAAAGTTGTGTCATTGATTACGCAAAACATCAAGGGTGCGATCCAACCCTTCAGATCTTCCAAGGACTTCCTTTGAACTAAGTCGATGTACTGATACACGAAATTGTAAGTGCATCCCAAAACAACATTTATGTCAGCACTTTCACATTTTACCTTCTTGCCCCTGACTACCACAAAATCAACCGGTTTGAAGACTTTGGTCTACCTCTTCTCTTTCGGCACCAAATCTCAGTAAGCTGAATAGAACTCCCGAACTCAATTAAGAATGTAGGGGACTCAGGGCTTAGTGAAGATATCAAACTTATGACCGTTTAGAGTGCTCCATATCTCTGGATACCTGTCCACCACATCATCTGTGGACAATCTCTTCTCCTCAAGAATAGTCCTCAAACCCTCGGCCTTTAGTCAGTTGAGAGACCTGGTAAGAGGACCTTGTACTGGTGGTATTGGGACCATAGTATGTGCTGGAGCTGTGCAACTAGAGGAGTTGGAGGCACCGTAATCCTAGACGATTCTTTCGTTTCCTTGGAGCGAAGCTCTACTCTCTAGGCCTATAGTAGCTTGTCATCCTCAGGCTCAGTTATGGAAGCCTGATAATCCTGTGATTCCCACTCACTGTCTGATGAGGTGAGGTGAGTCTTATAGACTCCCTTATTGTCGAAGTTGCCCTCCATTGTCTCAACTATGGGTGTCTTGCCCTTGCCTTTTCCTCTCTTGGTCAGGAGTTTGGCTGCCTTTTCTCTAGATACAGTTGCATTCTCATCTATAATCACTCCCCGTGCCCGCTTGTGGGGCAACATGTCTCTTCCGGACACTTTGGGTCTAGACATATTTGCAAAACAATGAAGTAACACTTATAAAAAATTCCAGAAAAAGTGCAGTAAATAAATTGCAGAATGACTCACCGAACCATTTGGCGAGACGCTGAGTCACTTTGGTGAGCTAGATCGAGCTCACCGAAAGTACCAGCGCAAAATTTTTCACAATTAAAGAGAGTTCGGCGATGTCCAGGGTCATTCGGCGAATCGCCAACACAAATCGGTGAGCTAGAAGAAGCTCGTCGAAAGTTATAGTGTATTTTAGGGGTTAGAGGCGCAGAAGAGCGATCAAGAAGGACCTTCGGCGAGTCGGAGAGTGAACTCGGCGAGCTCAGGCATATCGCCGAAGGTTACAAACTCCAATTCACCAATTTAAAGAAATTAAGGGCGATCTGTAAGGGATTTGGCAAACCACCGAACCATTCGGCGAGCCCGACTTGGCTAGCCAAATGGCACTTCGTGCCAGTTTTCTACCCGCAGCCCCCAAAAACAAAATTAAACACATACATTGTCAAATTCGATCAAGACCCATATTACCCATGCCTTCGGTGTACTCAGACTTCCCCCGATTTGGCCAAAATTGGCCATTTGACGTCTTTTACCCTTAAGAATGATGTCAAATGCTCCATCATTGGGAAAACTACATCATTTAGCATAATTTGGGGTTACTTAGACTTCACCCCACTAGACCCAACACAAATTAAACACAACCCAACACTTTAGACTCGATTTTAACAAGCAAGAACATGGGAATCAGTCAAATATGCACGATAAGGCACTAATTTAACTCATTACGAGCAATTTGTCAATCAAAATCTATTCAATCATGCTACCCAAAAAAATAACAACAACTACCCCTTGAATTTGATAACAACCACACATTTAGATTACAGGGTTCAGAAAACCAACCTTAATACCGAATTTTGATTTGTAAAGCTAGGTGGCAAAGTTCCACAATCTCGAGTAACGATTTCACGCGATATGGGAGTAAAAACACGAAAATAATAAAGATCGACTTTAGGGTGCGAGAGTACGGGGGTTAAAAATGGGAGAAGATGAAGGATTTTAAAATTTTAAATTGTTTGGCCTTTAAAACCTTTCAGTTTGCGCTCCCTTTGGCGGAGTAAGTTGTGCCCGCCAAACCACTCGGTGATGCGCTGAGTAGTCATTTAGCTCACCAAATTTTACAGAACTCCCATCAAATTGAGGGTTCAAACGGTGGACAAAGTCGGGCTCGCCGACCTGTTTGATGAGTCACCAACTGAGCCTTTAGCTCACCGAATTTTACAGAATTCCCCATCAAGCTGAGTGGTTCCAACGGCGGTCCAAGTCAGGCTTTGCCAACCTGCTCGGTGATTCACCGACTGGACTTTTTCTCGTCAAATTACCCTATTTTCAACACTTTTCACTATTCAACCTGCACAATCAACACTCGTTATTCCAAATCAAAACTAAAGCATCAAAAACTTGGGTTGTCTCCCAAGAAGCTGCTTAGTTAATGTCGTGGCATGATGAAAATACCAATTCACAGGTCATTCTTTGAGTTTGTTAAGGTATTACTTGGTAGGCCCCCTTTTGGCCTTGGGCTCAAATGAGAAAAAATTGACCCATTTGGGTCTCCAACTGCTTGATTGACACGGAATGAGAGGTGACCGTCTGATTAAGTGTAGAGACATCCTCCTTCATCTCTTTCAACACTTTGTCCAACCCTTCAACTTTATTGAGAATACATGAGAGCATGTCTTCCGTACGGACATTTTCAAACTCCTTGGGCTTTTGATACTTATTGGGAAGGACGTATTATCCTTATCACCCTCTCTTTCCTTCCAAGTGGCGTTACGATCACGCCATTATCTATCACGATCTCTCCATCCCTCATCTCTATTCCAACCCGAGTTTCCACTCGGTCTTGGATAGTTTGCTCGATATTCACCTCCTTGATTAGCTAGAAAGTTCACTTCCTCGTTGTAAAGCGCTTTAAAATGAGCTTCTTCGCAATTCACTCTGCCAACACCAACAACATTAACACTCTTTACACCACTACCCATCACATTTTTTGCCAAGATATCCAGTTGGGTCATCATTTTGGCCATGCTTTGGTCCCTCTCTTGATCCTTCTCGATCTGCTCTTTTGTCATTCTAAAAGTGAGAGGGGACACTTGGTCCTCACGAGTATACCATGCTCTGTTTATCTTGATCATTCCATCAAGAAGGTGCGATTCTACTTCATAGGGTTGTTGCATTATACCACCGGGAACGAGTTGATCAGTAACACTTTTGTTCACCGAGTCAAGGCTCCTATAAAAGTATTGCATCAAAATATGGTTTGGCAATCCGTGAGTCGAGCATTGAAGTACCAACTTCTTAAATCTCAGCCATGTCTCGTGGATAGGCTCACCCTCCAAGCATTTGAAACCTTGGATGTTTTCTCTAACCATCATCATCTTTGATGGGGGAAATAATCTCACAGAGAATGTTGTAGTAAGTTCATCCCATGAGGTGATGGAATCCCTTGGTAACCAGCCAACCATTTCGTAGCTTCACCCATTAAAGAGAATAGGAACAACCTGAGACGAACTGATTCTTGTGATATGTTCTTGAATGAGAACGAACTACAAACGTCCACGGAGTTCCTAATATGCTCATGGGGGTCTTCATGGGTCAACCCTCCATACAATCCTTTCATTTGGAGGAGCTGCAACATTGTGCTCGTAACATGGAAGATTGCATTACCCTCAACAAGAGGTAGACAAATTACACCAACACCACCCAATTGAATTGGGTCATTCACATCATTAAGATTCCCAATATCTTCTTGGTGGCCCACTTAGCTACCGTTACTCCCGTTTACGCTCATCTCTTCCTCTGTTCAACACAAGCAACACAAAACACAAACCAAAGTAAATGGATTCAACTACAACAAAAAATATCACAATTCAACTTCAATAAAAGAATTTTAAACAACACCACTCCCTGGCAGCGGTGCCATTTTGATTAACCTTTCAAGAATACCTCATCCAATTCTAAGTGAAAACGATCGTTAGTCAGTATAAAACCCAACTAAGAGTTGGGGCCGAACCCACAGGGAGCGGTACGTGTTCAAAATTAAGTATGAAGTACAAATGTGGTCTAATTAGTTATAGGAATAGAAATTATCGAAAAAGACATGTAAACAAGTCTAATAGGGTTTGACAACGAATGTAAGATGGGGAGTTTGGATTGTCAATTATCAGCTACAACACAATCAAACACGGAGGAATTGACAATATAAAGATGAATTCTTGGGATGTGATCGATTATAGGCTAATTATGCAATATGGGTAATTGGCATTTAACAACAATTTGCTGAAACACTGTGGGTAAGCTAGGCTATAAGTGCAATAACTTTCTCTCGAACAACTATCACGATTCAAGTGATTTCTTTCGAACATCAACATGCTTAGCAAATAAGAACAACCCACACCTTAATTCATCTACTCTTTCGAGCTAAACCCATATCACTCCAATAACTACAATCATCAATTGAAAGCTTTGATTCTAAAACCTTTTTTTCAAGCAAGCCTATAATTCTAATTTCAAATTGCATTTGCAACTATAATTCTTAGATTAAAACACAACAATCAATTAAACCCACATTAAAACAGCAAAATAATCATTAAACAACAATACCCATAAGCAAATAATCACATGATCACACCCTAAGAATTGAGGTTTTAGCCAAACATCATAAAAATAGAGAAACGGTTACCAAATACATTTGCCATGATCTGGGTAAAGGTTACCAAGTCTTTACAATGGTCCAAAATAGTAAAGTTCAAAAACCCACGAGCAAATCTTCAAGTTTGAGCCTCCAAAAGCTTCAAACTCATTACATGATTGCATGGTTTAGTTCAAAAATCAATTTATAGTTGCCCAAAATTTGGCCTGAAAATACATTGGACGAGATAAGTTGGGCTCACCAAGTGGTTCGGCGATCCGCCCTTTGCTCTCTTCCATTGCCATTTTACATTGATTCTGAGCATCCCAAGTCCTGTAACTTTAGGCGATCCATTGTGTTATCGTAGAACCGATTAGTGATTCACCGACTGCCCATTTATGTCACCGACTTGGTTTCTTCCCTAATGCTGGCACACTGGAACTTTAGGCGGACTGAAGATCCACTCGACGGTTCACCAAGTGGCCTTGGCGATCACCAGGATCACTTTTCTCCATTTCTTCAGCTTGTTTTGCTCCTTTTTTCCTATTAGTGTCCTTACCTTGCTCCTTAGCTCACATACTTGAAAATCAAGGCTTTAACATCAGTTTATAGCATAAATTAGGCATTTGAGGACACTAAAACTATCAAAATAAAGCCCTAAATGAGTCCAAATCTCGGACACATCACACATTTGCTCAATTATGTTAATAAATTGAAGTGTTATATATGGATCAGAGTGGCATGTCTGCCCAATTTAATTGATGGATTAGATTGGCACGCCTACCAGGTATGCGTCACATGTAACCATTTCATCACATTTTTTTACTTGCATTATTTTGGTGAAATATTTTACTATTTATATTTGATTATGGTTGAATTATTAGTTGAATTTTGTTGGTGACTTCGTATTATTCAAATTGTATTATTTCTATTATTTTATGATTTTTTTTAGTTGGGTGTTACAAGTGATAATGCGAGATTCGTAGCCTTAATCCGTAAATTTTAGAATGTTTAGGTTGTCTGTCGCCACCGCTTTAGATTAGAGTCAACATACAATGTTGTTGAGTACATGTTGTTTGGTACTCATGCTTGCTATGTTTGTACCCTATGTGCAAGTATTGAATAGTATTCTTGAACGTTAACATAATGCCTTAGTTTGAGGTCCGTCATTTAGAGAATTCAAGGTAGCTGATGGTTGATACATAGCTATACATGATGTCTTATATTTTACTCTATTTTTTACTTTATACTTTTCGTACCATTTGTACTTGATATTGGCAATGATTTGTACTAATGACTTGTACATTTTGGGTAGTTGTATTATTATTATTTGTTTTGGTATCTTCTTCAGTGTTTTGATATGAGACATGATATTGAGCCTTGATGTTTATACTTCTTTCGCTTATTTACTTTATTTTATATTATGTGTTATTGGGTTGACTTACCTATCACGGGGGTGGGATAGGTATTGTCATTTCTCCAAATATTTGGTCATGACACTCATGTTTGATTGACTTAAATGTTTTGCAAAATATTTTCCAAATGGACTTACTTTCCTCCAATTTAAGAAAAATGATTTCCCAACATAATGTAACACCCCAGATTCGAGATAGAAGACATAGCATGTTAGTTTCTCAAGGTGCCACTTCACAGTGACCAACCACGGCTTGTGGATGAGTCCACGCCCCGTAGATGGGCACCCTGAAAACTTCATAAGGCAGTAACCATACCGTGACCCACGCCCCATGGATGGGTCCACTTCGTGGTTAGGGGTGTCGTGGGTGGCCAACAAAGTCTCTGAACTCAGACCACGTTTGACTAGAATGGACCATAGGTCCATTCACAGCCAATCAACGTGGTCCCGTGGGTCAGGCCTGGACGACTATTTAAGGGGTACAATGGAACTTTCCAGTTTTTAATTAGAATTAAGTGGTATCATTTTACCCTAGCCTAGACCAACTATATAAGTACTTTAGAATCCTAAATTAAGTCATTCAAGTTATTCTCTCAAACTCACCAAAAGAATTGGGTTCCTCTCCCAAATAATTATCTCTTTAGAAAGTTGAAGAAGAAGAAGAGGGTTCAAGCTAGGTCAAGTCAAGTCTCCAATCTTCAAGTTTTTTGTTATACCCGGAAACTAGTAAGTTAAACTAGAGAGTTCTAGAGCCTTGTGTTAGAATTTTAGAGTTTGGTATGAGGGTTAAAATCATAAAAAAATGATTCCCATACTTAGAATCAAGGTACGACCCCCCAAGGACCACCACAGGGGTCCTTGAAGAGGACTCCAAAACAGCCCCAAAAGCTGTTAAAAAAACAGTCGCCCACGAAGGGCATCTACGGCCAGTAGATGAACCCACGCCCCGTGGGAAGGGGTCGTGGGTCAAATCCAAGCTTTTCCTGCAATGTTGAGCTGCATACCTTCACCTACGAAGGTGCAACATGGTCAGTAGACCCACCCACGGTTCGTGGGTGGAGGTCTCATAGGTGGGGAAAGATTTTTTGGTTTTTAGTTTTAAGTTAGGGTCTTGGGGGTTAATTGGTAATTAGTTAGGGGTTAAGTGAGGTCGGTTATTTAGTTATTAAACCAATTATATAAGCCTAATAGACCCTAAACTAAGTCAATTAAATCATTCTCTCAACTCACCAAAAAGAAACCCAAAACCCTCTCTCTAGAAAGAAGAAGAAGAAGGTGAAGTTTAGGGTTGAAGGGGCTGCCTTTGCTACTCAAATTCGTGGAGAATATTCACCTAAGGTATGTTAGCTTCTTCATGTATGGTTTCTTTCACCCATAGAGTCCCCTAGGTTTCCCCTAATTGTGAAGACAAAACTCCAATCTAGCTAGGGTTTCTTCCTACATTGTGGGTAATGCTGAAGTATGATTCCAATCAAGTGGATAATACTTAATTATGATTTATTTAGCATTGAATTATGATATTATGATGAATTTATGTGATTTTCATGGTTAACCCTAATGTAATTGATGAATGTGATATTTTGTGGGTTTATGTCATGAAAGGTGAAAGTGAAGAATTAGAGTTTATCTTCTAAAATTGATAATGTTTATATTAATTTTTCAAGGTTAAAATAAAGTAGACATGAATTGATTTAGATTGTAGAGTACATTGGGGATCTTGAATTGTAGAGCTTGAAGTTGAACCTTTTTGATGAATTATGACTAGAATCACTTGATAATAAAGAATGTGATTAGAATGCCTTGAAATCTAGGTGTAATTCATGATTGTGAGATGTAAAGCTTTGAGAGTAAGGCTTGTAGTTATAAATGTTGAATCACTAGGGCTTTGAAAGTAAAGATAATGTGATGAATAGAAAGCTAATAGGTAGAATTATGGTGAAAGACCTATACTCACATAACCTACCTTATAAATGCTTGAAAGTATAAAGTCATAAAATCACTTGAACATGGATTGATTGTCAAGGACATCCTTCCATGAGACATGAGTGTTAAGCAAGGCTTAATAGTAAATCTTGAGGTGTATGCTTGGCTTCAAGTGGATATTGACAATGAGATGGAGTGTCACACAAGATAGGGTCTGGGATCTAAGTTGAAAGAAGGACCACACCTAGTTGATGTGAGTACTATCCAAGTTAAAGGGGGAACTCGTACATAGTAGAGTGTGGGTTTTTCCAAAGTTAGGTCTCATGAGATGGGATCCTTCACATAGTTGAGTTAAGGTTTCTAGTAGTAATCTCCATATCCAATGAACTAAGACATGCTTGAAGAAGCATCTCATAGTGTTCAAAAGCATAAATGAACTAAGACTTACTTAAAGAAGTGCCTCATAATGTTCAGGAGCATAAATGGATTTATACATGCTTAAGTAACTATCTCATAGGATCCATGTTAATAATGAACCTAGACATGCTAAAAGAAATATCTCATAGGGTTCAACCTAATGATGAACTAAGATGTG
>JAJOOO010017902.1:0-22115 GCA_029582685.1 Solanum piurae
ATTTTACAAGCTTATTATATATTGCATGTGTCTTATTGCTTTATATTGAGTTCAGTTATTCAGGAGTTGAGCACAGCCAAGGTAAGTGTTCCTTTGTACTCCTTTCAAGCTTAAGATTGTTGTTTAGCATTCCAACTCGCATACTCGTACATTCAATGTACTGATGCCAGTTGGCCTGCATCTTATTATGATGCAGACGCAGGTAACCAAGATCAGCATCCAGCGAGCCGTTGATCTAGTTGAGCACTCCAAAGTTAGTGGTGAGCCTCCTTGCGTTCCGGAGGACTCTTTTATTTCGCTTTTCTAGTTTTTCTTTATTAGGATGTTGTGGGGTCTGTCCCAACATCCATCTCAGTATTATAGAGGCTTCATAGACAGTCAGACAGTTAGTATTGAGTCTCTCATCTATGTATTTGCAGATACTTTGTTTTGAGACATAAGTTGTCATTTTGGCTAAGATGTTCTCATTTAAACTATTGCATTGAGTTTATTCTTATGAGTTAACTCTTCCGCTGAGTTAAGTAAGCCAGGACAAGGGTCCGCTTGGGGCCAGCAATGGTCTTCGAGTGCCGGCCACGTCCAGGGTATAGGCTCGGGGCGTGACAGAACCGTAGGAGAGAGATATAGGTCACACCTGCAACCTAAGAACTGCACTTGTCATTCCTTTAAATGATGAGGTTTTACAATATCTCCCATATGGAACATTCATCCTCGAATGGGACTCAAGCTAACATGAATAGAGTAGGAGAGAAACTAACAACCCAACATGAATGCAATTTCATTAAACTGCACATAACCAATGAAGAATATTAACTTCAAAATAAAACATACTTTTAAAACATCTTTTCATAAACTTATTTGCGAAGCTAATACAAATGCACATCATCATGAAGCAACCAATGGAGCTAAATCAAAATCTCAAAAATCTGAATTTTCATGAGCATGCATGCATGAGGAAAAATGAGATTGACTAAGAACACAAGAATCCTAAAGAGTGAACATGAGGGGCTAATCCTCAAACTAGACCCGAAGATGAAGGAAAGAGATAGGGTTACTAAGACATCACACCGTGTCCATTCTTTCACATACCAACCCAAAGAAAGGATGCTTTCAAACGATTTAATTAGTACCTCACACATACCAAACATGAAACAAGCACCATCTTTCCCTTGTGAGCAAACCTCACTAGTCTTTCGAATCCATCTCCCTCAATCCAAGCATAACACCTAAGTCGTAACAACCACAGAATCATTGATACAAGTAAACACTTAAGGAAGTTCCACCAAGATTTCAAGGTCAACCTCAAACATGGAGTCTTACCATATACAATGAAACACCCAAAATCAAGCAATGCATAACCACAAGCTAAAAGATCATAAATTACCAATTACCGGATCCGGGGAACCCTAGAGATTTTGTCGAGTTTGATCTTGCCTACTATCCCTTCCCTTAGAAGTAATAAATGAGCGATCTCTCATCTTGTGACCACTCTTTTCACACCCAAAGCATGTATTTGAACCGGCTAGACATTCATCCCTATGTCTTCTTTCACACTCTCGACACTTGGGTACCATTTGGTCACTAGAATCATTACCTTGAGAACGATTACCTCTATTGCACCTTGAATGTAAGAAATCCCCATTTTCCCTTATTTCCCTCTTCGAATCCCTAGTTTTCTCCTTAAGCTTCTCCTTTTCTAATTGTTGCACCTGAACCATCAAACGGGATACATCCATCTCCTTAACAAGCATGGTAATAAGGCATTCTTTGACCACCAAGTCGGAAGCGCCTGACACAAACTTACTCATCCTTTCTCTTGAATTGGCAACCATAGTAGTTGGAACGTATTTGGACAATTAGATGAATTTCAAAGCATACTTCTTCGCACTTATATTCCCTTGATGAAGATTAATGAACTCAAGTACCTTTTCCTCCCTTATCTCAAGGGGAAATAAACCTTAAATTTCTCCCAACCAATAGGACCCACATATATTGCCTCTCTTCCTTCCATTGGTTAAACCAAATTGCTCCCTTAAGTTTATAAGTCCAATTCCGCGTTTTAAACTGAAGTGATACCCATGATTCCCATTATCTTATAAACCTCATAAATTAACTCTTGAGGATCTTCCTCAACTTTAGACCCATTAAATCCTTAAGGATTCATTCTAGTAAAGTCCCTCACCCTTGTTTCCACCGTACCCATCCTTGGGTTCACGGGATCCACAACCTTTCTATTTTCTTGAGCCATCATAGCTTAGGCCAATGCATGAAATACGACTCAAAACTCATCGTTAGTCACTTGCTTGATAAAAGGGTCGACCGATACTTGGGGAACCTTGGGCTCCACATTTTCACAAATATTCCTTCTCATAAGATTCCTTCGTGGAGGCATATTCCAAAAAATCATAAACAGGGGTTATGAAAGGAGGAACTTTATAGAGATAAACTCTATGGCATGACTATAGAGTAAAGGAAAAAGTGGAGTTTCATAAACATCTTACAGCCTCTCATTCATAAATGTTGAGTGCTTCACAATTATGAACAAGAATCTACTCGACGTGGCTTATGAGACATCCTAGAACCTTTCTAAACCTTGTTATCTGAAAACCAAATTTGTCACGGCCAAAAGTACACCCTAGATGTGGCATGGCATATAAGACCCCAAGAGGACTTACACAAGCCACTTAGCAAACATCATACAAGATAATAAAATTTAAAGAGTTCAAAAGATAGCATTTCATACTTCAAAAGAGTTGTTGAATCAAAGCAGAAGTCTAACATTTGTCTCAATAAGCTATCTAATACATCATAAGGAAAGTGATTGGGATGTAATCAATACTTCATATACAAAGTCTGAAAAATAGAAATGATATAAAGGTATAAAAATGACATTCTCACGAGGAAGGCTTGCTAGACCTTCAAATCTCTAATGCAATCAACTAGCCACGAACGAAAGGATAAGAATTGCCAGGCCATACATTAGTGAAACAATGTAGGCATAAATATGCATTAGTACAGGGAATGTACTAAGTATGACGGGAATGCAATAAAGCATGAGACGTGATGATAAGGGGAGATAATAAAAAAAACATGAAATGCATGACCAAATTAAGACATAGTAAAATCATAAATCATGAAAATGGAAAATTATCTTTAAATCAAAAAAGGAAGCTTAATAAAATATTAGTAATTAACTTAGTTCATTTTGTGGGAATTTTACCATTAACTGACATATAGACCATGAAAGTTATAACATGGAATCTAGTGTCTACCCCACACCAAAAAAGGGTGTCCTCACTTACCAAGGTAAGAACCATAAATTTGAGCTAAAGTGGATCCACTAGCTAATGTATATCTAAGTCAATCATCCTATGGTGGCACATAGTTATGGGATAATGAGATTGCTACTAAAGATCTGGCCTCAACCTGTTGGAGAGCTTCCATCTCAATGTCCTCTTGGTGCTAAGCATAAATCCTGTTGAAGTTTGCTTTTAGTTACTGTAGTAACTTTTAGCAAAATAAATTATTTAGTTTGAATAAATTTGAAATTTGAATTTTAGTTAGGTTGTTTTAGTTGTTGAGATATTTTAGGATTTTTAAATTTTAAATTATGCAGATTATATGTTTTATGTTGTCTATTTAAAGCCTCTTAATGCTTAATAAAATTATTGAAAGTCATTTCAATCCATTGAGAGACATTTTCAATCTTTTTGTGTTGCCCCATTTTTAAAAAAAAAACACCAACACCCAATGAGTAGTCATTAATCTTATTCATTTTTATCCTCCATGGAAAAGTACAATTAAGATACTAATCCAAGCTAGAAATATCATAGGGTAACTCCTTAGACCATGTGTGAGAAGACATCTCATCATCCATGATTTTCATACTAGGCCCATAGTCGTTAAGTTCATGCTAGAAGTGCCTTACTACTAATGAAAATAGTTTTGAAAGCGTGATCTATAATCATTGATGGCATATCCAAATACCACACTAATCAAGACCTAATTTAGAAAAATATCCCAAAAATCATTGAAGGCAAATCTAGATGTCATTCATGTCATGTGGCCAAGCTTCATAGAATATATTGATACGTTCATCTATAATCTAACTTGAGTCATAAACATTGCTTTCATAAAAACAAACATAATTTCATAAAAAATATATTCATATATTCAAGAATCTTCATAAATTCATGTAAGTTAGGGTTCATAGTCAAAACTCATAGATCAATGCATGGGTTCACATGGAATTAGTTGAAAAGCATGTAACTAAGTCCAAATAATCAAAAATAAGATCATAATAAAGAAACTAAATCCATACAAATAGATCCCACGAGGAATTGAGTGAAAATTTAATCATGTCTTGGGAAATTGAATTGGAGAATTGAAGAAACTTTGGTGGCTTAATGGGCGATATAAACCCATTGATTAACTCCGTACATAATTTTATTTAAGCCCTAAGCAATGATGAAGAAAGGAGACTTGAACTTGAATAACTCTAGCTTATTTTTCATTGATCTAGAGAGAAGATTTATTTTTTGGAGAAAACATTGCAGAGACTTTAGGAATTTGAGCAAATGAATAATTTGGAGGAAATTTCTAAGGGTGAAGGATATTTATAGGGTTTAGATTTAGGGGTAACATTATGTAGTATTGGGTTAGAATAATTAGGAAAAGACCCAAAAGCTCTTAAAATAAAACTGTCGAGCCTCACCTATGATTCTGACCTATGGTCCATAGATCTTGTTACGGATCGTCTTGGTCTGCCGTAGGTAATGTTTAGAGACATGAATTTTGACCATCCATCGATGGGGCCCATGTACGGATTTTAGGTATACCTACGTACCGTACATGGCCACCGTAGGTCCTAAATATTTTCCCAAATTTTTTTGTTCACTTCCATTGTACCTATGGATGCCATCTACGGTAAGTAGATGCTTTTACGAACCGTATGTAGGAGCCGTAGTGTAGCACCTCGCAAGTTGAAATAAATAGGAAGAAGCTAATAATTGGAAATAGTCTTTTTTTTTTAAAAGAATGAAAATATGGATATTTGTTCAAGTTAGGATAATTTGAGTTTTGGTCAACTTCAAACAGCCATAACTTCTAGCTCAGGATGAGTTTGGTTTATTTACATAAATGGTTCGAAAGCTCTTGGAATTATCTTTCCAACGCTGCCGAATTTGCGCGATTCTGAGTTCGTATGAGTAAGTTATGCCATTTGGAAGTTGGGCTGTTGGATTAAGGAAAGTCTAATCTGGATTTTTGGAAGGGTAATTTAGTCTTTTTCTTACCCAATTAATTTAATTCATTTTAGTGAATTAATTAAGGGTCAAATCAGAAGGAGATCAGTTTAGTCAATTGGAAATTCGCGCTAGGGCTTGGAGAAAAGAGAAAAGAGAAGAGAGTAGAGGAAAAGCTCAAGGTTCGCCAAGAACGATTGATTTTGGTTGTGGATCCGCCAAGGAATTCATGTTACAAGGTATGTGAGTCTTTCATAGCGTCGGGTTCGTTCACCCATGCGCCAAGCATGTTTAGTTCAGCAAAATTTGTCGTAAAAGAGTTTGAAAGTTGATGTTCTTGACATGTATTCTTGAATTTGAATGTTGTTCTTGAATTGGGATGAATTGAGGAATTTCTGAGATATTTGAGTCGAATTATAGAGTTGTTTTGAATTAGGTTCTTAGGTACATATGCTGGGTATCTGAATCTAAATTGTTATTGAGAAAAATAGTCTAATTTAGGTGAATTGGGGCTGTAAAATGGAGAAGGAAAAATTTTAACGTGATCTGGCACGCAATCCGCGTCGCGGACTTGCTCCCCCAATGACCAAAAAGTTTCTCCACATCGCGGTTAAGACGCGGACTCCTCTGTCTCAAAATTTAATTTCGCGAGTAATTATTTAAAATACCTCTGTGTTGCAGACTTGTTCCAAGAAGGTGATTTCGTGACTTTTCTCATGTTTAGCTATTTAAGATAATTCCTAAAAAACATGTGATCCTTCCTATCACAAATCAAAATTCTTGAATCCATAATTCAATTCGAGGACCAGTTAAGAGTCAAGTCAAGAGCAGTTAAGATCAAAGTCTAGAGAAGTTCTTAAAGTTTTCCAAAAGTCTTTTGCAAACGTTTCAACTTTGTTTTAAGACTTAAGTTTTGAGTTCAGTAAAGAGTAAAGCTTGACGTTCATTTATTCAAAAGTATATGGGGACTATGTATTCCCAAAGGGTTTAAAATGTTTTCACATTTAAACAAGAAAGGAAACCTCATTTTCCAACGAACCTTCGGGCTAGTTTTCAGAAAGGAGTAATCGCTTTCTAAATAAAGCAAGAGGGGGAACTTTGATTTCCAAGATAGCCTTCGAGCTACGCTTTTTAGCATTAATCTCAAATCACAGAATAAGCATGTTTTTAAAACATAAGAGCTAATATTATATTATTTTTGGGAGTAGTATTGAGCACCGATATGGGGGAGAGTTCAGACAACTGACAGCCCCCATAAACCATGTAGCCACCAAAGGTAGAAAAGGGTCATACTTTTTAGATGATTCCTTTAGTGCTTTTTAACATAGACTAGTGGATTCACTTAGTAGTTCAGGTTCTATACCCCCGACAAGGTATAGGACGGCTCTGGCAGCGTGAGGCAAAACGGTGTATCATCAGAATAGCTCTTACGTGATAGTTGTCGGTTAGAGAAACTCCCACAGAAGTTATTGTATTCTTATATACACAGTATTTGTATTTTTACATACATTTCAGAGTTATATGTATCTTTGCATACACACAGATTTGACATCATGTTTTAAACAACTTTTCTTTATATTGCATTTGTTTTAAACTGCTTTTTATTGAAATGAATTCAGTTATGTTGAGTTGAGTTGAGCCAGGTAAGTTCTTCAGTTTCTGTCAGATTCTTTTCAAGCCTATATCTTGTTTAGCATTCCAACTCGCATACTCGTACATTCAATGTACTGATGCCAGTTGTCCATCGTCTTATGATGCAAACGCAGGTAACCAGGATCATCATCCAGTGTATCGTTTATCATTCTAGTTCATTAGGATGTTGGGGGTCTTATCACAACATCCATCTCAGTTATTAGAGGCTTCATATATAAACAGTTAGTTAGTTCATTTGTGTTTATTATGTTATTGACTTATGTTCATATTTGAGTTGCCATTTTGGCTAAGTTAAATGTTTATTTTTAAAACATTATGAGTTCAGTTTGAGACAGTTGAGTTATCTTGCATTTGAGTACTTTTTCTTAATGCTTAAAGTTTTCCGTTGAGTAAGTAAGTCAGACCAAGGGTTCGCTTAGGGCCAGCAATGGTTCTTGAGTTCCAGCCACATTCGGGGTGTAGGCTCGGGGCGTGACACGTAGGTCACACTTGCAACCCAAAGCAACATTTTTTTTTCATTCCTATAATTTCTTAGGTGTTACATTTATAAAAAAAGATTATTTATCATCTTGGTTGCTTTAAAATTAGCATCAATTAAGTTGTAAAAGGTTTTCTCACATTAAGCGATCATGGTTTGGTGAAAGGTTTTCTCACTCATGCATGATTCAATATTTAAGGAGCTATTCAATGATTTTTTAATCTTTGATTAGTAACTTAATTGTGTTTTCCATGGATGATAATATGCTTATATTTATGACTAATTATATTGGGATTTTACTTAATACCGAGAGTATATTGAGATGGATGCTCCCCCGGTAGTAGTGGCTGGATCTCTAGTAGCAATATCCTTGTCCCTAACAACGTGCCCCTAGGTTTTCTTAAGTGAAATAGCTATTGGATCCACACAAGCTAGAAGTTAAGGTCCTTTCCCTTGCAACTAGGGACATCTCTTTTTGGTGTGGAAGCAAGACACCAGATTTCATGTTATAACTCACATGGTCTATGTCGATTAATAGTAAATATCCGACAAAATGAACTAAATGATTCCCAAATGTTTTAAGAAGTTTTCTTTGTGAATTCAAGATGTACTGACCATGTTTAGGATCTACGGTTTTTCTTAAATGTTGTTACTATGTTTAGCTTAGTCAATCATTTCATGTTATCGTTTATATCCCCTTATTATCATGTTTACATTTTTATGTGTATCCCTCATTCTTACGACATTGCATGTACTAATTCATATTTGTGTCTACATTGTTTCACTAATGTAGGGCTTGATGACTCTTCTCCCTCCATTCGTGGCTAGTTGATCACTCCGGAGATTTGAATACATGGTGAGTCCTCATACTACGAGGATTGTGTAACCTTTATTGCTTTCTTATGTCTCTTAGGATCGGATGTTGTACGTGGTGTACGAGTTACATTTCAACCACTCCTCTTGATGTAATAGATGGCTTGTCAAGACTATGTTAAACTTCCACTTTTAAATTTCAAACTCTTTAATTCTTATGAGACTATTTACTTTTATCTATTATATTGTGTATATGTATGACAAGTGGCTTATGTAGGGTCTCTCGGTGTCTCACACGTCATGTCTCGCCTAAGGTGTACTTTGGGTCGTGATAGTTGACCATCGTGATTGCGGAGGTTAGAACTCTCAATCACAATGACCAAAGAAGGTCAACTCAGTCAACCCTTCATCGCTATCGCGACCATGATGCATAAGGGATCAGGTCCTCAAAAATGTTACCAAGGACCCATGAACACCAAGGGTAAAATTACCTGCACCATCTGATTCACATCAGCTGGTTTTGGCAAGTTTTAAATCTCCGGTGGAAGGTTCAGAATTTCTTTAGAACCCCGTGCACTCAAATGAGATATGCTACCATACATAATTCATTATTCCAGACTCAATGGAGCAGTTGAACTTCCATACGAGGTCATCTTGGTGAAAATTGGGTCCCACACCCAAACTCTATTTTAAGCCAAAATCCACAGGGGCCTTGAAATCAGCTCGAGTGCCTTGGGATTCTCATGAAGGGTCGTTAGAAACAAAATTCAATATTTTAAAGCTAATCTTGTCATAACAATCATGCCACTAGCTGAATATTACCCTTTCGGAGCTGATGAGACCGTCAGAATTGGATTATAAGGTTGCCTTCCAGAACCTTTGATCAAAATCAACCGTTCAAGGTTAAAAAAAACTCCAAAACACATAAATTCCTATAAAAACAAAAAGAATAATTATGGGACAAAATTTTCAGTCCCCGTAAGTCATAAATGACTTGGGGTAACTATAGGTACACTCGAAATGATGAGCAAAAGGCGTCTTCAAAGAAATGACATAGAGTGTCATTACACAGAGTTGGTGAGTAGCCTTGTTTTAACCGGAAATGATATGATAATGGGTCTATAAAGGATAGGATAAATTGTTCGAGGATGTAAAAAGGATTTTAAGTGTGAGGTGGTGATCAAGAGTGAAATTACTCATTCAAACACCATAGCTTACCCTATGTTTCAGCCACATTTTGAGTATAGTCCGGTGAATATTCATGTGTTTGGTGATTATATGTTGTCATTAGTTAATATATATGATTAGGTTGAATTTAGGCCAAAAATAGCAAGAAAATACCCATATGATGGATTGGAACACAAAGCATAATAATCCATACTAAGATGAAGCAAGAATAGATGTAAGAAAGACTCAAATATAGGCGTCACATAGTACCTATACAAGAATTGAACTGTAGAGACTCAACAAAATGAGGCTGGATTTGAGAAAATGGACCTCGCGATGAAACCCTGCCTTCTGACCACCTTATTTATTGGAATGGGTTTGACCAGTCAATTTAGAGTCCAATCAAGATTTAGATTTTGATACTATTATAATATATATGTCTTTTGACAACACATCTAGGGTTATGAAGTATTGCTAAGGGTTTGGAATTAATACAAGATATTAGAATTAATTGTTCTTAGTTTTCAGGTTTTACTTTCTAGTTTTAGTAGATTATTGTTGAATGAAAAAGATTATCTTGCGAGAGTTGCATTAATCAAAGGTTCATATTACTTTCTATTTTATTAATGCTATGTATTAGTTTAAATTACTACAGTTATTTGTTGCTGCTAGTTATAAGTATATAAACTCATAACTAGGGTTATGGAACTTAGAGTAGGGATGACAACAATAAATTATTTACAATAAATATCTTTCTTATGAATGGGTGATAATTGTGTATTAAGTTCCTTTCGCAATGGAAGTTTCCTTTAAATAGTCAACAACATTAAAAAGAATTTGGATCTATTCTAACCTGTTCGACAAAAGAAGTTAAGATTAGGAAAAATGATCATTACTAGGGATTTGGTGCTACGTGCCAACCACCATCTAATAACTTAAGCTCGAGAAAGGATAGTTTATCTGAGACTTTTGATGAATGGAAATTTTACTCAACACCCAAGTGCATTTGTCAATTTTGCACAATAAACACACCTGAATAAATTGATAGTAAAATATTTGTTTGAGTTTCATTATCTAATAATTGCAACCGTAGTTGACATTTATTATTGACACAAATCCAACTTGTCAATGTAGTTAGCAGATTCTCATAAAAAGTCCAATTTTCCAATGATAGTTACTAATTTGAATATCAATATTAAATTATATAAGAACTCTACTACGCTCTCTATGGGTTCGGCCACAACCTAGTTGGGTTACTATATTTTTCAATCGACCATATAGAAATAAAATTCTCAGTTCTAGTTGGTTTGGTTTTACTTTTTTTTAAAAATTGATAATATTTGGTAAATATAGATTTAAATTCAAAAGAACCATGTTTTGCCTATAAACTTTGTTGTAACCTCCATGATATACAAGGGTTGTTTCTTCAGAGAAGAAAGCAATGAAGCAGAATGGATTATTGTTTGGTTAGTTAAAATAAAAGGATTACCTGCGTAGTGCTTCCTTCGCCATTATAACAACCCTTTCTATCTCAGCAATAATAGCTTCTGCCTATGCGATTGCAACTTCTGCCTATGCGATTGCAGCTTCTGCTTCTGCAATTGTGTATGCAATTGCTTGTGCAGTAAGCTCCTGCCGTGGCTGCCTCGTAATCTTTGCCGACTTCAAAACTTTGCTTTCTCCCATTCTAAATTGAAAACCCATCTTAAATTGAAAATACAACAAGATTTGCGACTACAGAATTAGAGAACACTGGTTTGATGGTTTTTTACAACAAAGTTACATGAGATTAATTGGGAAGGGGACACTCCCAAAATATAATTCGAGAAATAACAGCTTTATTTGTTTTTGATTTAGCTTTTAGGGTTACGGTTAGAAAAAGTGAAAAATTTGGGTTGGATTGTGGGGTCATGGACCTTTTCATCACTTTAAGAACTTGGGGAATAAAAATACAAGTATATAAAATATCATTTTCATCACAACATTTCAACATTAACTAAATTCATCCCTCCAAAAAATTAAATTACAATCCCAAGGAATATAAAAAAATATTTAATAATATTGGGTAAACATTTTCCGAGGAAACCTCAGAACGTTCTCAGAGAACTCTTCGTCTTCAATAAACCTGCTTTATCGAAATCATCAACCTCCATAAAACTGATCATTCTCCAACAAAACTTCCATATTTTATTATTGAAAACATAAAAAAGTGAGATCCTATAATGGTTCCTGAAAACGAAATGGAGTGTGTCCTTTCTTCATCAATCTTCTTCCCCAAGTTCAGTTGAATCTTTTTCAATCTTCTTCCCCCATGTTCAGTTTGATCTTTTTCAATATTCTTCCTCTCAAGTAAGTTTAATCGTGTTTTCAATAACTTTTAGCCTATTTGATTTTTTTTATTGCGATATTGTAGCCAAGTTAGATTTTTTCTTAAAGTTCTGAAAATCCCACCCGTTTTAGTTCATGCTTTTTATTAGGAATCATTACTGACGTTTGCTTTGGATAATGCATAGAAATATTTAAATTTTTATATTTATCTGGCCTATCGATTTGAATGTTTTTATTGTATTTTGGTCGACTTTAATGGTGTTTATGTCAATGGCATTGTCGAGTTTTGTTGAAACTGCTACTTGTTTTGCATACTTTTTTTGCATTTTTGTTTGTTTTAATAGACTAGTGGTTGATATTTTGATATGAAAATTATGTTTTTGTATATAGTACAGTATGGCTAAAACTAGAGGCAACCTCGTTAAACGATTTGTTCCTAAGGCTTCTAAAAATAAGAAAAGAAAGGCTGAAGAAATTCCAGATCTACAAAAAAGAAAAAAATTATAGTTGAAGAACCTAAGTCTAACTCGGATTCTGATACAATGACTAAGATTGACAACTACGAGGACAATAGTGCTCAGGCTAGTGATGATGTCGAATCTAGTGTAGAAAAAACTGACAGTGGAGATGAGGATAGTAGTAGAGATACCCGAGATACTGGAGATGAGGATGATGATCCCTTGTCCTTGCCAATTTTTGCAAGAGAAATCTCTGATAAGTCGTATAATCTAACGACATGGATGGATGAGTTAGGATCGTTTCCAGCAAAAAAAATTGTGAGGGCAAGGATGGCTGTTTATGGTGTTTTTAGAAAAGTTTTAGTTGAAGAAAAAAATTATAATGACTTTAAAGGTACTTTTTTGGACACTCGAAGCATATTTCAGAATATTTCAAGTTCAATGGGCAGACGGTCCATATTATGTGGCTGCAACGTGTGAAAAATGATAAAAACAAAATTGAATGAGATGTCGTTCTATGTGAATGATAAGCCTGCTTGTTTTAGCTTAAGAGAATTTACATTGATTACGTGGCTGAATTGCTCAGCATACCCCAGTGATTCAAAAATGACAAAAGTACTTCATAAAGGTGAGAAATTTTATTATAAAGTGACCAAGAATAAGAACATCACTGCTACAAAGTTGATTTGTTTGATCAAGGATACCAGATTAAATAAGGAGCAGAAGTTGAGTGCTCTTTAGTTTGGTTCGTTCATTCGATGTTGCTTTCCCATGATCGATCTAAGATTGTGGATTCAAACCACATTAATAGGGTGGATGATTTAGATTTCTTCAAGAGTTATCCGTGAGGTAATGTATTTGCAGTACAAAATCAATTTAAAGAAGCATAGTGACGTGTACAATGAAAAAGGGAATGTATCATATGTTGTGTATGGCTTCCCCTGGGCATTTCTAGTACTTATTATCAATTATGTACTTGATTTATAGTAAACTCTTATATATTTATATAGTATTTCATACTCTCTATTTATTTATTTTTTATTTTATTAATTTCATGTTTGGATATATGAGGTTTTTCCTCATCTTGGTAAGTATGTCAAGAAGTCCTTGGATTCTCCTCTGCCCATTCCGCATTTACTTAGATGGCACACGACAAAGAGATATAATATTATCGAAGGTGATACATTTAAGTACAAAGGTCAAAATTTCATTATTATTATCTAGCAATATTTGTATATTAGTGAATGCCATATACTATTTATATTTTTTTGTAGATTGTACACCCATACCTCACACCTACTGTCCGTGAGACAAAACAAAATTACATGGCAATAGTAAAGCCATATATGTACAAAGTGAAGGACACAGTAATTGATGCCCTAAAGGCCAATATGAAAGATGTCACTATCATCACTTCAGCACTAGAGAAAGAGGAGGATGAAATATTGGGTGATAACAATTCCAAGAAACCTTGTGAGAATTGTTTTTCGAGTGGACGGAAAAATAAACCGAGTAATTGTAAAGATGATAATCTGTGTGAGCGTGTTTCATCCCTTGAACAATCAAAAATGGAAGTTGTTGCTTTTATACGAGATGAGAAATTGAGGAGAACTCAAAAGAACAAGTATTATAAAGGTATACTAATATATATACTACTTGTGTAAAATAATATATTTGTACGAATGTTAAGTCACTGATCTTGCAGCAATTGATGAAGACTATACAACACCAATTGTCGATGAAGATGGTGCTGCAATTGATGTTGATGAAATCCTTCCATAAGCAATAGTTGATGAAGATCTTGTTGGAGTTGATGAATACTTTGAAGAAGAAGTTAATGAAGTTGTAGATTAGATGAAGGATGGAGAGAAAGAACAAGAGGAGGAGAGGATGGCAGAAAAAGAAGAAGAAAAGAAGAGGAGAAACTGGAAGAGAACGAATAAGAAAAAGAAGAGAAGTTGGAAGAGAAGAAACAAAAATAAAATTAAGAGGAGAATATTAGAGAGAAGAAAAAAAGAGGAGAAGCTGGAAGAAAAGTAAGAAGAACAAAAAGAATAGGAGAAGCTGGAAGAGAATGTAGAAGAAGGCTTGACAGAAGAGGAAAATGAGGAAGTGATTGAAATTCAGTGGACGTGATGGCTATTGTTATTGAGCTCAATGGTGATGAGTAAGGCATTTGTGATTATTGATTTAAGACAATTGGTTTTTGAAGTGGGTTTTAAGACAATTGATTTTTGAAATGGTTGGTTTTTGGTGGTTGATTATTAAGACAGTTGATTTTTGAGATAATTAGTTTTTGGTGGTTGATTATTAAGACAGTTGGTTTTTAGATAATTAGTTTTTGTGGTTGATTTTTAAGACAATTGGTTTTTGAGACAGTTGGTTTTTGAGATAGTTGGTGTTTAAATTGCCTTTTAAGACAATGGTTGTTGAAGTAGTTGGGTTTTGGAGTGATATTTAAGACAGTTGGATTATGTAAATGTTGTTTTTTTTTTTATGGATATTGTTGCCAGTTATCGACTTTAAATTGCATATATAATGCATTGTCTTACCATACGAGAAAAACTTCATTTTATTAATAAATTGTACTACTACATGAGTAAAAGGTATAAGATTGTACTACTGCATCCCTGTTTCCAACCTCTAACAACAAACCATACAATATTATTTTTAGGCCTTTCTCTTTTTCTTCAGTCAATATCAACCTTTTTTTGTTGATCCCTATCTATTTCGGTGTGTTTTAGAAATCCTTTAAAGTGATCCCTCTGGTCTTTGACTTCTTTGAATAAATTCAATAGCAAATCCCTATTTTCTTCGGAGTTTCGAAGCCTTTCTAATATTTGAAATTTAGTAATGCCTTAAAATTTTGATATCTCGAGTTCTAGACTCAATTTTGATTGGCTGCTCGTTGATTAATCATTTTCAAGCCACTTAAAAAGAGAGCATGCCCCAATTGCACAGTTAAAGAATTATCGACCTGAGTTCGTATCGGTGTGTACGTCCTCAACATAGTTGAATTACCGAAATGATAAACGTAAGACTTTTTTACATTGTTTGTTTGAGATGCTTGAGACATAATTTAAAAAGATTTTTATGTATTTTAAAATATAATAAGATGGAAGAGTTCATGAATCCTTATTTTTATACACTAAAAAAAGCAAATGTTATCGTTGAAAAGTTGCAATTTGTACTTTGTTACCATTGTAAAATTTGGATAATTGACTATTATCAGTGTTGGTCAAAATATATAGATAATTAAGAAAGTCAATACTTTTTCATATGCTTGGTTTAGATTATACAAACGATATCTACACTTCAACACTAATAAGGTATATACGTGTTGATATCATGATCCAAAAATGATATATACTTCACCTACTAGAATATGACACTTATATATAGACCGTAGCTAGTATAATTTAAAAGGGAGACTGATTAATTAATAATAAATTATATCATTAAAATTTATTCAATTAAATAATTATAAACAAGTCATGTAAGAGTCCACTTACATTGGAGGTGGTGACAAATGATGTATGAGAAAGAGTTGCAGTTATACAATCAACATCTTCAATGTAATGTGTAAGAAAGCACCAGTATGAATGAGGAATAGTTGTGGTTATACAATCAACATTTTCCCATACATTATTGATCAATACCCTCAATTTGTATGGACCCGTACATGATGTTTGGGAAGAGTTGTGGTTGAACAAGCGAAATGCTCTCAACATACCTGTGCTTTCTCACACATTACATTGAAAATGTTGATTGTATAACTACAACTCTTTCTCATACATCATTTATCTCCACCCCAATGTATGTGAACCCTTACATGACTTGTTTAAAGTTATTTACTTGAATAAATTTCAATAATATAATTTATTATTAGTTAATCATTATCCCTTTTAAATTATACTAGCTATAGTTGATATTTAAGCGTCATATTCTAGTAGGTGCAGTATAGATCATTTTTGGATCATGATACCAACCTTTATATACCTTATTAGTGTTGAAGCAAGAACATGAAAAAGTATTGACGGTCTTAATTATCTATATATATTGACCAATAGTGACAATACTCAATTATCCAAGTTTTACAATAATAACAAAGTACAAATTGCTACTTTTTCGATGTCAACGCCTTCTTTTTCAACAATTCTTTAAGGTATTATTTGGTAAAGTGTATATCTAAGTAAGGTTTGTATTAGTTATATGTTCGATAGTTATACATAGGTAATTTATTATGCATTGTTTATCTTTGGGCATTAAAAATAGCATGCATGAGGAAAATTCACAATTTTAGAGGGGGGAAAATGTAAAAATAAATGTTTTGGGAAAAATTATATTCTAATGCATACATTAAAATCATTGCACTGCAAATGTCATAAATTTCCATATATTAATTATACACACGTTAATACACAACGAGTGGACTCAATAATAAACATTAATAGACAGTGTACAAAATGTATGTCATCTTTTGATTGATCAATATTAGATCATGAGTTAATTCAATAATAATTGACATTAAATTGATCAAAATGTTGGGGTCCAAAATAAACAGCAGCGTGAGATCCAATAGCTTAATTACAAAAACAAAGTTAGTCAAATCTATCTAAGATTTGTTGTTGTTCATACATGTAGCTATCTTGTGTCCAGATATCTTACAAATTGAACATTTGTTCCACCTCTTGCTTTTGAAATTCTCACTGACACCCTTGACACGTTTTCTTTTCTTCCTTCCAAGCTTGGTATCGACAAGGGGTGGAAGAATATTCACACTTAGCAAATTTTCTGGCACACACCATTCCGACTCTATAGGGACAACATTAATAGATTCAGAGTATGCAAGGAGATATGTTTCAACTATATATAAAGGCGAAGAATATTCATAGATGCTCATATCATACTCATCGACATGCTTCGATCTTAAAGAAGCCATTGCATGAACGCACGGTATCTTGACCAAGTCATATTCCCTATAAGAACATGACTTTTCCAGTAGGTTAACACTGGAAGTAGAACCTGCATCGAACACGGTGAATTGATTGTCATCACAAGTTATGTTCTCTACATACAAAGAGTCGCCCTCGATCATTATTTTCTTGCGATCCTTTTGACAGCCGGCACCATTTTATTACCCTTTGATTTAAGGACATATGTATGCCTCTCTCTCTTTGAACAATTCTCTAAATCTCTTGGCAATCGAATTAAATATGAATTCCATGGGGTACTCTCTGTCATCTATCAATATAGCATTGACTAACTCTACAATATTTGTGGTCATCACATCATACTTGTTGCTTGGGAAATGTGCTATGTTTCACTTTTCAAAACCAACTTCATGCTCAAGGACGAAGGCTGCCTCGAGGAATTTGTCCTTGAATTCCACAAAATGATCGTTGAACTTCTCCAAATAATATGCCTTTGCCGCGTTGTAGTATAGATAGAGGGAATATCCATAGTGGTGATTTACCCAAAGATTTTCACCGAGGTGCCTCATGCAATATCCGTGATGAGCATGATTGTAAACCTTTGCAATACCATTGGTAGTGCTCTTGTGTCAGGAAATAAAACATAAATCTAATTCATCGACTACAATATCCTTCAACTTCTCAAAGAAGAACGTCCAAGATTCATCGTTCTCTTTGTCCATGACACAAAATGCAATTGGATAAACATGATTCTCCGTATCTTGTGCAGCAACACTTAGCAATACTCCCTCATATTTACCATGTAAATGAGTGTCGTCGACCACAATTACCTTTCTCATGTGGGAAAATCCCCTAATGCAAGCACCAAAAGCTAAGAAGTAATACATAAATCTATGATTATCCCGCTTACCATGATAAAATAGTTAGTTACAACATTAAGAGTGTCGATCATATATGAAAAAGTCGATAAACATGAATGTCCGTGCTCCGCTATACCTTGAACCATTTCCTTGGCAGTCACACCTCCCTTCCAACATTTTCAATACCTTTAACTACAATGTAAAAATTAAAAATAGTCCTCTGAATCTCTATAAAATTTGGACCCTTGACATCACGATTAAGAATCACACAACGCAATGAATTTTGTCAAGATTTTTCTATGGTTGTTCATGGCATGTTCAACACCGCAACTGTGATCACCAATATACTTGTAGATACGAAATCTATCTGAACACTCATATTTCTTTGCCCGCAACATCCACGCATAAATACGAGATACACATTTCGCCTTTAAGTATTTAGTACAACTCTTCACTGTAGAAAAATCAAAAGATTTTCTCGTCGCTGCTTTGGCTAATAACAATTGTAGCTCACTCTTTGTACTGAATGTTTGATACATGTAAAAATTAGTTCCATCAGAGAAATAATGGTTGGGTTGTGATCTCAATTCCTGCTCTCCCTGCACTTCTTCAAAATGTTCGAAATCTTCCGAATCTACAAGTTGATCTTCAACATCCGCTGAATGATCATGCCCATTCATTGAATCATCACTCAAGTTGTCATTTGATTGATCACAAAAGCTCTCCTTTGATTGATAACCCATGTTCTCATTTTCAACCGAATCGTTGTCGTTAAAAGAATCTGTTGGTTCAATCGGAGATCTAGCAATGACATTTATCCTCAATATAGGCCTAGAGCCATCAGCTGCAATATCCATCATGTACAAGCACGTGCCTATCATTCTTTATGAATGTGGAATGTATTTCTCCCCTCCCATTCATTTGATAGCTTATCACCAAGTTGTCTGGCTCGTAGGCTAGCTCACCGGCCTTAATTATATTTGTAATCATATCGTCATATGAACCATTGTGACGCAACGCAATGGACACTATAGTCTTACTAAAAGAATTCCAATACTCTCACGTAATCACCACCAGCAACAACAAATTCAGTTACTGCCATATATAGACTACACTAACAGATACTAGATTACGATATCAGTAACTAGTGGTCGATGACTGGTATGGAATCTGTACAAAATGTGAATGAACAAGATTGGGTTCAAATCAAGCTCAAAATGGAGAACATATATCTATAGTCCTTCTAAACTACTAAAGTTTATAAAAAAAAACTAGTAATGAAGTGATTTTGGAAGATTTTTGCAAGTTTCTAAAATGGCGGAATTTTTTTTCCTTTGAAGTTATTTGAAAGAAAATGGTATAAAAATGAAAGCAGTGACTAGAATGATGATGATTTCCCCTGTGAAAGCTATAATATCATCGAAAAAGTTGCCGGAATCGGCTAGATCAGTTGTAAAAATGGGAGCATTTTCGTTTCTTCTTGGAGAGGTTTTCTCTGGCGAAATTGTTTTTAATAAATGAAAAAAACAATTCCACATTTGTTGGATGAGTGGGGACCAAAGTGTAGTATTAAAAATTTGAGAGTAGGGTGTTGTATGTTTTGGAAAAATATTGAGTGATGTCATATATAGCGTCTAAAATTAAAAAAATTAAAGAGTTGTATCAAAATCCTCAATTAAGTTTGGATAGTGGCTATTTTTCCAACTCTCCCAAGTTACATCACCCGTTTTATTTTTTGAAATATTATAAAGTATTTTTACATTTTATTAATATTTAAATAAAAAATATTATAAAATCAGTTCAACTCTAAATTAATTATATTTAGAAATATTATAAAGTGTTTTTTTATATATATTTATTAATATTTAAATAAAAATATTTTTATAAGTTAAGTTAGACTCTAAATTAGTTATATTTAGAAATATTATAAAGTATTTTTACATATTATTAATATTTAAATAAAAAGTGTAAAAATAATTATAAGGTAAGTTGGCTAAATTAACTATAAGTAGTTTCCTTAGGATTTTTATTTGGCTTACTATAAATAAGGGCATCTTTTGCGGCTTGTCTTCTTTATCGATATTCCTCATGCTCTTCTTGAACACCAATTAATCAATATACATGCACCATTGTAGTAATCTAAAACAATCACCATACTTTTACTTGGCTTACTTAAAACAAGGACTTCTTTTACGACTTATCTTTATTGTCATTATTTGTCATGCTCTTCTTCAACACTTTAAAGCAATGTAACAAACATATATTATTAAAGTAGTTGAAGCAATATGAGACAATCACCACATACTAGTTATATGAAAGTTATGCTACACGAGTAAAATAATAGCATTGATCACATTAAAAGAACTAATCCATGTCGCGATATAAAGATTGATGATATGTCTTCTTGAGAAACTTATAAGTTTCAATTGTGTCAAACCTTGCAATTTGATTTATGAATCTGGCACATGAAATAAGTTAACCAGTGCTCTAAAGGAAATTAATTATTTAATTAAATTTGTCAGTAATTTAATTTATCAATTAGTATCTGTAATCTTAACATGGGGAATTACACAAGTGTTAGATGGAAATTTCGAAATATAAATAGAGGAGTGCAATTACGAATTTCTAGTGAAATGATTTGTAATTTACTATGGTAAGAATAATTTAAATTAATTATTTGGAATTATTTCCATAATAGGAAGCCTCAGTAATTAATTTTGTGGTCCCTACTCAGAATCCTATTTTTATATGGGAAAAGGAAAAATAACGTGGTTTTTCTGGTTTTCAAGAAAAAACTAGGTTTTCTTCTCCTTTTTTGATTGGGAAGAAAACTATATAAGTAAGGATTCTCCTAACCTAGAAAATAGATTTGTAAACCTTTCTATACGATACTTGCTCACCCAAGTATTGAGTGAGTTCGGATGAGAGCTTGGGATCACCCAAGTATTGAGTGACTTCAAAGCTGCAGTCTATCTTGTGGATTCGCTTGATGGTTTGTCTAATTGGTGGATTCGCTTGAACGTATCTGCACACGCTTCAAGAGGTAATTCTTGAATTAAATTTCAGCAAGTTTATGTGTTCTAGCATAATTATATGTGAAGCATAAACATTATTGATTATCTATTATTCATGTAAGCATTATGATTCCGGTATACTTTCGTTGTGCATATAGTTTTCCAACACCTTTCGCAATGGAAGTTTTCGTTAAATAGTCGACAACGTTAAAAAGAACTTTGATATATTCCGACTTATTCAACAAAAGAAGTTAAGATTTGGAAAAATAATCATTAACATGGATTTGGTTCTGCATACCAACCACCATCTAATAATTTGAGCTCGAGAGAGGATAGTTTCCCTGAAACTTTTAATGAATAGACAAATTTAATCGACACCCAAGTGCCGATAAAAGACTGGAGTGATATTCTCTTAGTCGGTCTGACAGGCTTTAGGGGATTATAGATTTTTTTCCCAATGAAGACAACTGAATAAATTGATAGTAAAATATTTATTTGAGTTTCGTCATCAAATAATTGTAACCGTAGTTCACATTTATTATTGATAAAAGGGAAAATGCATAAGTACCCCCAACCTATGCCTGAAATCCCAAAGACACACTTATACTATATTAAGGTCCTATTAGCCCCCCAAACTTATTTTATAATTAATTTTCTACCCCTTTTCGGCCTACGTGGCACTATCAACAAGAAAGCTTGAAACAATTGTCAACACGCGCTGGGCCCTGAGGATAGTGCCACGTAGGCCGAAAAGGGGTAGAAAATTACTTATAAAATAAGTTTGGGAGGGTAATAGGACCTTAGTATAGTATAAGTTTCTCTAAGATTTCGGGCATAGGTTGGGGGTACTTATGCATTTTCCCTTGATAAAAATCCAATTTTGTCCAAGTAGTTAGCAGATTCTTATAACACAAGATAGCTTGAAAAAATTGTCAACACGCGTTGGGCCCAGAAGATAGTGCCACGTAGGTCGAAAAGGGGTTGAAAATTACTTATACAATAAGTTTGGGGGGGGTAATAGGACCTTAGTATAGTATAAGTGTGTCTCTGAGATTTCGGGCATAGGTTGGGGATACTTATGCATTTTTCCTTGATAAAAATCCAATTTGTCCAAGTAGTTAGTAGATTCTCATAAGGGGGGGGGGGGGGGGGGGGGGGGGGGGGGGG